>JAPMOR010024675.1:1509270-1563021 GCA_026543865.1 Argiope aurantia | reverse complement strand
TATATAATTTCTGAAAAAAGAAACTACAATTCACATAATCTCCCTCCCTTTCCTGAAACTTTATGCCAGGAAGCATTAAAATTAAAACAGTAAAGAAACCTAACCTAATAATAAATAAACAATTTTTGAGTTTCTATAATATGAACCTTGTATATGAAAAATTTCATATAATATAAATATTATGAGACTTGTATTAATTTCATAACATTACACAAAATAATTCAGTTACTGAACTGATTCAATTTTTTGTTACAAAATGAAATTTTGTTACAAAATCAATTTTTTGTTACAATGAAATGTTAAAAAAAATTAAAAAAAAAAGAACTAGTTCACACACACAAAAAAAAATTCCTTTTTGAACAAATTTGGATGCATGAACAAAACAGAAATGCAAAGAATGTTTTGTAGATAATTAAGTTAATAATTTAGGCCCTTGTTTTTAGTGGTTAAAAATTTGTCACGGTTGTCATTTGGACTAGGCATGAAATTAATTTGAATTTAATTTCACACTGCATAGCTAATTATAAAATACATATTTAAGACATATTACAATTGATTAACTAATTACTGCAAATTCTTTTAATCCTAAAATTAGCAAAATTTCCATCTAGTGGAATGCACAAATAATAGATATGTATATAGAAAAAAAAATCATATTTATCATTTAAATCTTTCATTTACATAAAAAAATTTAATCACAGGCCAAATATGATTCCGGAATATAAATGATCATATGTTCCTAATAACACGTACAAGAAGAAACTAAAACATTCATAAACAGCCAAATATTATTTGAAAAATTATATTTTTTTGCGAAATATATCTGTTTATATGAATGTCAATCAAAAATAGATTTGATTTATATAAAAAGATTTTTACTCTTTGAAGTGCCATATAATTGAAACAATTTTCACAAAATTACATTCATTTGGTGATTAAAAATGACATATTTAATTTAAATATATATAATTTGTGAATAATAAATTTATGACTAAAGATATTTTTAAAATAAGAAGAATTGAAATTATGGAATATACAGTGGAAAATATGTATCGCTTTATAAGTTTAAAAAAAAAAAACTCTTCTAAATAATTCATTTTTACTTAATAAATATCCCCTGACAAATCCAGTCCTGAAATAAAATTACTTGATGCTTAAAATCATGCAGAGAAGAAAATTGATTTTATATTCTATAAAATTAATTGCTATCTCTTCATAGCTTAAGTAAATTTCTTGATTAAAATTATTAATTGATGTACTTGTATAATGATCTTTATCAGCAAAAGAAAAACAAATGATTGAGAAACTTTATGAAGTAACGAAATTTTAATTCATTATTTCATAAAGTAAATTAAGTACTATTTAAAAATTTGTTAAATCTAATTAAAAATTAAACACTGAATTTATATCGTTTAAGAGATAAATTTAAGAATTTTAAAATGAAGCAAAAATTATTTTGCTGCAATATTTTTTTGGAATTACCACTAAAAAATTTTGAAATTCAGCTAACATTTTAATTAATTAAAATTCTATTTAAAGGTTCGAAAAAATTCGAACTATATATTCCAAGTCTCAAAATATATTTCTACTAAGTTCGATAGTTCTAGATCAAATGGTGTAACCTGTAATGCGCTAATGGGTAAATAGACCACAAATAAAAGATTTTCTTTTTTTAATATTAGGAGATAAAATTGCGGAATAGTTATTAAATTTGAATGATTCTTCGATTAAAACTTTTTTATAAGTCGTATCACAAACATTTTTTATAAAAAAGCTTTTATAATATTGTTTTGAAAAAATTCAATAAAATTTTAAAAAACTTGCACAGAAAATTTCACACAATATAATTTAAATAATTCATATTAAATATGATATTGTTACATTCATATTATTAAATGAGAACTTTTAACAGATGTTCAAATGAAAGCTTCATACGATTGAAAAATGCAAAAAGAAATACTCATTTCATTAATCTCGTACTTAAAAAAAAAAAAAAAAACTTAAATAATGACACAAATTCTATACATTATTTTTTTTTATCATAAAATTTTAAATATTCAGAGTTTGGGACTATCTTTATATTTTACCCTATACGTAAACTCTTTTCCGTGCTCTTTGAAAGCAGAGATAATACTTCATTCCTGGATTTGCTATCAATTTGTTCTATTGATACGAATATGAAACTATAAACTTCATTGTCGTGTGTACTGCAAGAGACGCCGTGAAATTCTTATAAAGATCAAGTAGCATGCTCAATTTTCTAAGAATGTCTTTTTATGGTGAAATATACCCTCTCCCCTCCCTTCCTCCCACTAAGCACTCAATCTTTGTAAGTATCCATCGTTTCAGTTCTTTGAGTTTGTTCTCAGGTTGTAAAAATGATTTTATTATTTATGTTCCCCCTCACTTGATTAAAATCATATTAATTTTTAAGAATTCTAAAAAAAGTGCAAAAGAAAAAAGTACTTTTTTCCTTAACAGAATAAACCGATTTCTCAAATTTAAGATCGCTGATAATGGTGTAAGGAGCACAAGCCCACCCTTCTCCACCATATTTCCTAAAAAATCTTTATTTCAATAATTTATTTTAATTTTTATATCATCTTTCAAAGGAAATACGATTTTTTTTATATATATCTGGAAAATTAAATCGGAACATTAATAAAAGTTAGTACTCATTCTTCTGTAATTAAATATTTAAAGTTGTTATACATTTTAAGCAGAATTTTATGCTCTACAATTTTTTGTAGGCTATTCTTATGATTAGATGTATCGTTTTAGAGGAAGGCAGTGTTCATACGAGGCCAACCATTGTGGTGCAATTGATGGCCACGCTTACCACAAGAAAATCACGGGACCCAAATAGGTTGTCCCACAACAGCGTCTCAACTATCCACATTAGGACAATGTATGATAACAGTAGAAAGACAATTCAGTCGTCTTAGTATAGATGGCATCGTTGAATGCACCTTAATTGAGGAAAAAGTATAAAAAATACCTAATTTCACTTAATATTTTCCCACTTAGTAGCCATAGTTCATGTTTTAGTAGACGAAAATTGTGAGATAGTCATACTTGGCCCTTACTTTTAAAGTATTGCTATTAAAGCAATAAAACTTCAGTCACACATACACACACACACACACACACACACACACACACACACACACACACACATATATATATATATATATATATATATATATATATATATATATATATAACATTATTTTATGTGAAGCAGAATGCAGTTTGAAGACAGTGAAGAGACTTGCTATTTCGTGACGTCGTTTTATTTCATTTTTAAGAAGCAGGCATATGTACAAGCGATGAGCACACAGAACGACACAGAAAAGGAATGAGGGAAAAGCTCTTAGACATTTTATCCCTGGTCTTATATAACCTCTGATTTTGATAGGGAAAGCCTTTCTTCATAGTGCTAATATATTACGAGATTTCGATAGGGATTTTCGTTACATGCGCGGAGAAGGCAGGGAAAACACAGGTAGATTTAAAAAAGAATTTGCCTCATCAGCGGTATTTTGCCTCTTCACGCAGAGTGTGAGAAAGTTAGACTTTTAGCTGATTCTGCACTTTTATAAAGCTTCTCTTGAATATTTTTAGAATGAAGTTACTATGGCTTAAATTAAAATAAAATCTTGGAAATTAATTAAATTGAAATTAAAGTTTAAAATATCATTACACACACACACACACACACACACACACACACACACACACACACATATATATATATATATATATATATATATAAAGCGAGAGATTGCCAAGATACAACTTTCTTGGCAATAACTTTCTAAAAAGGGGAACAATACAACAAAATGACTGGAACTTTTCAGATATTGTTTTAAATTCTTATGATTAAAATGTTGATAAAAAAAGCTTAAGCTTTTTTTTTTTACTCAAGTTACAGGACAAATACTTCAAAGCACAGAATTGCCAAATGACTATGAAAATAAGAATCTGAGCACTCATAGCTTTCACGGCTTTTTCTGAGGTACACAACTTTATGCAGGAGTGGGGAGGAAGATAAAAGTTTTATTAGTGATAGCGTGATAAAGTTATGAGAAGATCATTTCCCTTTGGTTTAAATAAATGGTTTCTATGGTTTGTGTGTGTATATATATATTACTTTCTGGGCACCCTTAATTGAACATTTTATGTCATTACTATTTTGTTGATAAAAATATCTGCAACATTTAAATTGTTATTCAGTTGTTTAATATAATTTTCTTAAATGTTTAATGACATAAATGATATGAATTATTAACTGAAATTTAAAATTAACTTTATGCTTGATCAACATCCAAACATGACCTTAATAAAATTTCATATTTTTATAGTAAGTCTTTGGTATACTGCAGCAATGGGGTATTTTAATTGTTAGCTCAAATAGTAATTGATGTTTTGTACAATGTTTTATTCAAATTTTTTTGTCGTTGTTATTTGAATTAATATGTAATTCTCTTCCAATAATACTCATTTCTTTCTGGTGAACACCATTTTATTTTCGGATACATTTTTTGTGCCTCTTCAGGTAGACTGTTACAGATTAGGACACCACTTACAATTGGATTCCGCGTCTAGATCACAGAATCATTCTTACACACACTACGTTCAGATACAAAAAAGAATTAACAAAAACTTTGTACTCGACAGATACGCCATCTATCGGCGTGAAGCTGTAACATTCTCCCCACCTTGAAACCCCAGGGTTTCAAGAGGGTTCATACACAATATTACAACTTTTACACAAATTTAGTAAAGAACACGCAAGAAACATAAAAATAAATATCTCTAAGAAATAACAAATCAAAACTTACAAAATTAAATATTACAAACTAATTATGTTCCAGAGGCAATACACAAATTTTAGTACTAGACTGCGTTTTAATCTTAACAACATGAATTTTCTTATCATCATCATAATAAATTTTAACTATCCTACCCATAGCTCATTTATAACAAGGCAAATTGTCTTCGATTAATAACACTAAATCTCCTAATTTTACATTATTTTTGTCAAACATCCATTTAGATCTCTGTTGTAATTGACTTAAATAATTACGATGCCAAAATTTCCACATATATTGTACAAGTCTAGTTACCTTTTGCCATCTCTTGAGATGACTTTCTTTTAAATTTGTCAAATCAGGCTCATTTAAAGAGGTTAAAGACCTATTTACTAAGAAATGTGCAGGAGTAAGAACCCCAAAATCGTCCTCGTTAGCTGACAAGGGACAAAGTGGTCGAGAATTCAAAATTCCCTCAATTTGCACAATTATCGTTAAGAGCTCTTCATAAGTTAAATTTATTCCCTTAACAACTCTTTTTAGATGTTATTTAAATGACTTTATAGCTGCCTCCCAAAGACCGCCAAAATATGGGGATCTTGGTGGAATAAATTTCCACTCAATGCCTTCTGCAGCTAAATAGCCTGCCAGCTTTTCATCTGGTTGTCTAACCATTTCATAAAGTTTTTTAAATTTCTCTATTAGCTCCTACAAAATTCTTAGCATTATCTGAAAACAGTTTCGCACACTTACCTCTTCGAGCCATGAATCGTTTTAAAGTCGCTATAAAGGAATCAGTAGTCAAATCTGAAACAATTTCTATATGAACAGCTTTAAAACGAAAACATACAAAAATACAAATATAAATTTTCTGTAAAGTACCTTTACACTGAGCCTTATTTTTAATATAAAACGGCCCACAGAAATCAGCACCAGCATAATTAAAAGCAAAATCTGGAGACACTCTTTCCTTGGGCAAATTGCCCATGATTTCAGTAGGCGCAATTGGTTGGGCTTTGAAACAAATGATACATTGATGAACGATTTTTCTGCAGCTATTACGTCCATTTAGAGACCAAAATTTTTCTCTAACAAGATGGAGCAAAGAAGAAGTACCAACATGTAAATATTTATTATGAAAATGTTCTATTATAATTAGAGTTAATCTATGACCTTTTGGCAAAATTATCTGATGCTTTTTTTTAAAACTAAAATTACTATTACCCAACCGTCCTCCTACTCTTAACAATCCTTTAAAATCCAAGAAAGGATTCAAAATTTTTAATTTACTACCAGGAGGCATACATTGGTGTTTTTGGAGACTACTGACGTCTTTGGTAAACTCTTGTATTTGGACATTTTTAATTAAAAATGTCTCTGCATAGTTCAATTCCTCAGCATTCAGTGGATCTATTGTCTTCACTGCTCCTTTTAGGTTCTTGACAAACCTGAAAACGTAACTTAAAACACGAACAATTTTACTATAATTATTACTTATATCTAATAGATGCTCTAAAAAACTAGGATTATTACAAATGGAAAGATTAATCATAGGATCATTATTCAGTTCAGAGTTCCCCAAGAAGATATTCACCATCTGAGATACAAGGATAGTCATTGAAGTTTGGCCAGCTACCAGATGAAAGAAAAGACGGTCCATTCCACCAAATGTCCAACTGTTGGATCTTTGAAGGAAAAACTCCTCGTGATATCAAGTCCACAGGATTCTCAGCAGTATTTGCATAATGCCACTGGAAGTCCTTAGTATACTCTTGAATCCAAGTGACTCGATTAGCAACAAAAGTTTTCAACGATGTAGGTGGAGTTTTGATCCAAGCAAGCACCACAGTGGAGTCTGAGTACAAATGTACTCTATGAATGAATAGTTGCAAGGATGACAGAATCTTAACGGTAAGCTTGGAAAGCAGATCCGCTGCACACAGCTCCAAACGTGGGATACTAATTTCTTTGATGGGAGCCACTCGAGATTTTCTGCATAACAGTGACACCTTTATCTCACGAGACCTTCACAAAGACCTGGTGTAGACGACACAACCGTATGCATTTTTCGAAGCATCTCCGAAGCCGATCAGGTCTTTCAGAACTTCAGAACATAACACATGACGATCTATGTTTAAATTTTTTAATTGACTCAGTTCAGAACTAAATTTTTCCCACTCTCTATTTAAGTGTAAGGGAACTTCATCGTCCCAATCAATTCTCAAAATCTACAGCTTCTGCAAGAACATCTTCGCTGTGATTATCAAAGGTCCTAAGAGACCTAAATAATCAAACAATCCGGATATGTCCGATAGCATTGTTTTTGATTTTTTGTTGCAGGTCCCACAATTTTTTGAACACTAAAACTAAATGTATCCTTTTCAGGATTGAATTGTAATCCTAAAATTTTTTAAGTTGCTGAGTTAGGGTTATCGAAATTGTATTCTCGGTCCGACTTGGGAACTTTTTGTAACAAAACAGGATTATTTGAGCTCCATACCAGCTGATTTTAACAAATGTATTAACTGGTCTTGTAGTTCAATGGCAGAAGATAAATCCTCGGTACCACTGAGTATATCGTCGGCGTAAAAATCCTTGCCAGCAGCAGCGGCTAAAGGATAATTGTCCTGCTCATCACAGCATATTTGTTTTAGTACTCTGGTCGCCAAGTAGGGAGAGCTTTTGGTTCCGTAGGTAACAGTAAGCAACTTATATACACGTAAGTTCTCTTCCTCTAAATCCTTCCATAAAATACATTGTAAATCACACTGATCTGGATGTATCCAAATTTGACGATACATCTTTTTTATAACGGTGGTGAAAACTACAGAATGTTTTCGAAACCTCAACAAAATAGCAAACAAATCATCTTAGACAACAGATCCTGAATACAAATTATCATTAAGCGATTGTCCAGATGACGTTGCCGCTGATGCGTTAAAAACAACACGTAATTTTGTAGTACTACTTTCTGGCCTAAAAACGCCATAATGAGGCATAATGTACCTTGGAGTTTCGCAAATTGTCTTCATATGCCCCAATTCTCATACTCAGTTAAAAATTCGCTGTATAGTTGCTTATACTCTGGTTCTCTCTTCAAACGCTGCCAAAGTGATTTAAATCTTTTAGTAGCAATGCTTTTTGACTCGCCTAAGCACGGGGGTTCTATTTTAAACAGCATTTTAACAACATAGCTTCCATCGTCATTTCTGAAATGTGTTTTCATGAAATGATCTTCACATATTAAACTCTCATCATTTTGTAATTTATCCCCCTCAACATCTTCAATTTTCCAAAATTTCCATCCAAATCTTCCATTATCAACCCACAATGAACAGTAGTTTCGTTTTCGATTGGAACACTTCGGGTAGCAACAAACCCAAACACAGTATTTTGAAAAACAATGTCTGTTCCCAGAAACCTAATTTGACCCGATCTTAAAAGTTCATATAATATTTGGGCTCCTAATAAAATATCCACCTCTCCAGGTTCATTGAATCTCACATCCGCTAAATTGAAACTATCTAATTCTAGCTTATCAGTATCAAATTGTTTGGAGGGGATACTATCTGTTATATGCGGTACTACCAATAACTCAATTCCCTTTTCAAAAGTTCCGCTAACGTTCGAAATTTTCGTTTTTACGATCGAATTAATAACAGATGATTGATTTAGTTCAGAAACCACGATGTTTCGTCTTTCTTTTTTCAAATTCAGTTTATCGGCTAACCGTTTTGAAATAAAATGACTCATACTAATGACATCCAGTAACGTGCACTCAAAAACATTCCTACATTATTCTGAATCATCACATTTGCCATACTTAATAAAACCATTTTGTTTACATTTAAGTTTGTAGCAGTGAATGAATGCGTACTGTTCGTAGGTGACTCATTCGTCAGTTGTGATGAATTATTACTAGGATTTTCAATTCGCAGAACGACTACATTTGACCTTGGCTTTAATCCCACGTTAGCATTCTGAGAACTAGTTTCAGTTTCGCTTTGAGTATTTCCTAAGTGCAAAAGAGTGTTATGTCATTTTTTGCAAATAGAACAGTTGGGTTTTGAATAGCAGTTAGCAATTTTATGGTGATTTAAACAATTAAAACACAATTGCTTATTTTTAACGACCTCAATTCACTCATTAACAAGCATATTTTTGAACATAGGGCATACATTCAGGGAATGATTTTCATTAGATTTACAAATTACACATTTCGGAGTTTTAACTTCCGATACAAATGCTTTTGTGAACTGTAATCTTTACGATATTTTTGAGAATGGTTTGCAACTTGCGGTCGCGAAAACACATTACCATCGTTTTTGAATTTTGACGATACATAAATATCGCAATGTCTGGCCAAATATGGTTGGACATACCAAGATTCTCCTTGTTTCACGCCAATATGAATTTGTAGTTCACGATCTAATGAGTCAAATATTTTTTCGGAAACCATGAGTTCGCAAACACCCTTAAAATCATTTACCTTTCTTAATTGACAATAATAATCAAATGCTGCACTGTCGTGATACAAACTGGATATAGCTTTCGTTTGGACGTTTTTTCGCTTTACGGAAATTATTTAAAACTTCTTGTGTGGTGGATTGAAATTCTTTTAACACTAATTCTTTTAATTTGTCATACATACACAATTCATCCTCATTTAAATATATCATTAAATTGGCAACTTTTTCGCCTAAAATATTTAATAGGATCTCTGACTTGAATTGTTCTGGGACATTTTTGGTTTTGAAAGCTCTTTCAAGCGATTGGAAAAATAAATTATATGACTCTGCTCGTATAGGAACTGGCATAGTTAAAGTTTTGACACTTTTTATCAAACTTTCTAAACTAAAATTTGAACCAGATTCGCTATTTGTCACATTAACCTTTTGTGTTACATCTTTTTGTAATTCGCAAGCTCAAGTTGTTTTTCTAATTTCGCGAGTTTAAGTTTTTCCAATTCTAGTTTCTGTGCTTCCTTTTTCTCGTAATCTTTTTTTTTTTCACATTATTGCCTCAACAACAGTTTTTACGAATTCATAATTATCTTTATAGATCTCGTTCTTTTCAATTAAATCTTTAATAGTAATTATTTTGGCACCCGTAGGAATATCAATTTCTAGTTCCTCGGCAACTTCAATTAATTCACTCTTTTTAAGTTTTGAAAGCATTTTGAAAAGAGAACTCTGAATATATGCAACTCATAAAAACGAAACTAATACACAAATTCAGAAAACAAAAGTGTACTCGCAGTTACCCTGAAACCAAAACGGACACAATAATCCAATCATCGGATATTTCAATCATAGGAATTTACACTTTATATCCATTGAAGATCACTCCAAAAGATTCAGAAATGACTGAGAACAATATCAAGTAAACACACGCGGCAAAACAGAAACACTTGCCGACTTCTTCTCAAAACTCTCGATGGTTCAATACTGAGTAGTCGACGGACCACTTAATGTAATTCTCTTCCAATAATATTTCTTTCTGATGAACACCATTTTATTTTCGGACACATTTTTTGTGCCTCTTCAGGTAGACTGTTACAGATTAGGATACCACTCACAATTGGATGCCACGTCTAGATCACAGAATCATTCTTACACACACTACGTTCAGATACAAAAAAGAATTAACAAAAACTTTGTACTCGACAGACACGCCATCTATCGGCGTGAAGCTGTAACATAATAAATTATTCCAATCTGCAAAAAAAGTTCAATAGTTGGATTAAAGTTGCTTGACATGATGAAATCAATCCAATCAATGATGAGTAAACCAGATCTTGTCAACGAAGACGACAAATTAAGAAATTCATATTAAAATCGCTTTGTGTAATATTTAAATTGAATAGAAATTTCAATCTTAGCTTTCCTAATGTAAAGTTCAATCTAACTGAAAAGTTTAAGCAGATTGCAGGTTTTTAAAAAAAGGAGAAGGCAATGTGACTATTAGCATTCACCCAAGCAGCCACTTCATGAAAGTATATCTCTGAATCGAAATTCAAATCTTTAATAGTGAAGATTCAACAAAGAATAGAACAAAATGATCGAAATTAAAGCATCTTCATTTATTTATTCAGCAGAAATCTAAAGTCTTCTCAGTTACCCGAATTTAATCAAATTATTCAAGGAAGTGAAATAATTTTATCCAGCCTATCTCAAAGAGCCTTTTCTTTTCATCTTTATTCTATAACATTTCTCTTAAAAAAATCTCCAAATCATATCATACAAATGAAAATTGAGTTGTAAATATGGAATGAAAATACCAATAATCAAACGAAAACGCCACAGTTAGGCATTTTCTTCTTTCCAAACACTTTAATAGGTTACATCACAAAAATTCCCTTTGTCATGACAAATAATTACATGATAATTATCAGTTGTTCCCCCTCCCATCCGTATACCAAAGCAAACTGCAATTATCTATTATTATTAAACTTTTAAGAAAAACTTAAAAAGGTTTTTAAAGTAGAATATCTGTTAAAGTTGTAGACACTTTGGTGGGAGGTTGTCAATCGAATTAATACAAAAAAAGTTAAGATATTTTTATGTTGTGAATCTATAGCAATGAGAATTCAAAATCTGGTATTGTAAGTACAGTGTGATATTACATCGTTTCAAATAATTTAAAATTTTATTTTTAATTTCGGAAACAAAATTTCTTTTGATCTGGAAAAAAAAGTGTCTTTAATTTTAAAATTCACATTGGTTTGACGGCTGGCTTTACTTCTAATGATCAAATGATTTTTATATTGTCGGCTACATTGATATTGGTAAAAGATGGCATCATTAGATAAAACTAAAGCATCTGACGCTTTTGAACTTATCAGCCAATCAAATTGTAGCACCACTTTCAGTTTCATTTCTGGGTAGTAGATATTTATTTCATTTTCGTGCGAACCTTGATCCTTGTGTTGCTAGCAGAATACTAAGTAATGTTTTAGGGGCTGCTGATTTCTGAAACTTTTGTTTGTTAGATTGCTTGCTGGTATGAATGGTTTATTTATTCTTATTTTTGATCACTAAAAACTGGCATTAAAAAACCGGCACTTGTTGCTAATAACTTAACTGATATCAAAAGTGGTAAGTTTTAATGTGAAGTGAGAAGTTTTTCCAAAGACTGAAATTTTTTTCTTAAGAATTATTATAAACAGCTGAGCACTTACGACTGTCTCTGTCTAATCTTTAATAGAAATGGTATTTTTACTCATTTTTTAGTGAAAGTTATAAATAAATCGTATTTTGACTGTCGAAAGAGAAATAGTGCTAGAATGATTAAATCAAAAATTGAAATAATATCTTAATTTAAAAGAATATAGTTTTTAAATAAATATAATATTTATAGAGTTTGTAAAAAAATTTAATGTAAGGTTTGATTTTAATTTTTTATTAATCAAAAAATAAAATTGTGAGTGATGTATCATCATTCAGACCTATTGACATGAAAAAAAGGAAATAAATCTATTAATTATAATTTTTTTCCTCTGACTTTAATATGTTCTTTTCTCAATTTATCATTTTTGTCTTATTATCTGTCTTCTCAAATTTATTTCTTTTGAGATAAATTAATAGTGCTAATTTACATCAATATTCAGTTTTATTTATAGTTGTTTTTAGAACTGTGAAGTGCAAAGATGTAATGGTTAATAGAATATTTCTTGGAAACTTTTTGAATCTTGTTAAGAAGATATTCTTAAAATAATTTAAATGCATTTGAAAAGATAAATGGTAGGTTTATTCATTAAAAAAAAAAGATCAGATGCAAAATTTTTGATAGTTTCTCTTTTTGTATGCATATATAATTAGGAGAATGATATAAGAAAGTGATTCTTAAAATTTTGTAAGTCTGGATTTTTCTAAGATGATATTTATGAATGGATGGCTTCAAAAATAGCATTCATAATATTGTAGTAAATATGCATATTTTACAAACCTTTATTTCAAAAGATTTTACATTTTTGCTTTATTATGTGCATCTCATAAAACTCATGTCTACAATAGTCCTATCTATATATTTATTAAGAAGTTTTTTTCTGCATGCAAGAACTGGAATATCTAGTTCTTTGTTTAAATTCATAGATGTTTGTTTGTAATTTAATAAATATGTTTCAATATATTTTTGTTTTGTGTGTTTTTTTATTTACTGGGATTTTATAAATTTTGTAGAAATATATAGGGTACGATTCAATTCATAATTTGAAATTAACTAGGCTCTTAAAGTAGTTTCTTAATTGCTCGACCTTTGTCTTCATTTTGGAGTTAGTGGGCTTTTAATTGTTGATAAAATAAAAATGCTAAGGTCTGCAATTTCCTTCTAAAACTATGTACGATTGTAATTCTTTCTCATGCTCACTCTTAAATCCCTTCTTCTTATTGACTTGTTTTACTGCTCTGTTTTTACCATGGCTTCGATGAAGAAATTTTTATGAAAGCTAAAAATTGGATTATATCTGTCAACAATAAAGGGCATTAAAAGGCTCAATGACTGTTCCTTTAGTCCAAATTTTAAAATATATAATGATATTTCTTAATCTAATTTAATCCTAATGATTTTCATATTGTTATCTTAAATTAGCCCATATTACTGTATTTTAAAATTTTCTCTTATTCCTTGTTGAAATCCAAATTTTTTATATAATTATTTCTAACATACAGTGTAAAAAATTACTGAATCTGGAATTTCTCATGCTCTGAGCAAAGGGATAAAAATCCCTAACATCTATGCATTTTTATTTAAATATGCCTAATATTCCTTTTAATAAGGTGACACTTTTCAAAGAAATCCCTATCAGAATCTCTTAATCTCTATTAGAATAATTTAAAATCATTTAAAAAAAACTTCTCTCACTTTTCTCTTGTGCATTCCAACTTTGCCTCCATGTAAGAACTTTGATTTCCAGTGGAAAAATAAATTTAGGTTTATTCCAAAAATGTTTTTTTTTTTCAGACTACATTTGCCAAGATTATGTTATATTGTATATAAATTTTCTATCCTATATTATTGAAATTTAAGAGGAAGTCATATTATTTTTCTTTATTTCATTTTGTAAAAATTAGTTCATTACTTTATTTTGAATTATGTTATTTTTTAATGCTTTCTTTTATAAAATTCATATTTTATAATTTATTTAAAACTCATATTTTATAATTTATTTAAAATTCATATTTTATAATTTATTTTGAAAATTCAAATTTATGGAATAGAATTTTTTTTTCTTTTTAACAAGCAACATGAGTATTGAATACCCAGACGCTGGAAGTGTTACTCAAAGCCTTACTGAAAAATTTGATGACTTGGCTGTTGGAGATGTATCGATTTCAGTACGAGAAAAGGAAAAAATATTTCCGTGAGTTATCTTTCTATTATATTCATTTTTTATAATATTTTATAACTAATTATATTGTTATAACTTACTTGATTCTACTACATTAAATGTACTTGTTATTCAGGATAATTGTTGTGCGTAGTTTGAATAATACTTTGCTTCTCCCAAAAATGTACATTTGGTTTCTATTAAAAAAATGTAGATGGAAGAAGTATCCATAAACAGAAGCAAACAAAAAAAAATCTTACTGTGAGGCATAATAATAATGTCAAATTTCACTTTTCTATGAACTCCTTGAACTGTAATTTATTTTCAATTCAGCACTGTTCAGGTAGGCAATTTAATTTTTTAAAAGAAGTAATGGTTATAGAAACTTACAGGTTTTTTCCTTCATGTTTTTTTCATTAATAAAACATTTTATAAAAAGCATCAACTCAGTAATTTCTTGCAAGTGCAGCTCTTCATTGTCAATTTGTGCACCTCTCCATTGTCAAGAAAGTTCATGACGAGCTGGACTCGTAATTCCATTCCAAGTGATTGATGAATGGCTTGTAAAAATGAATGTGAAGTTCAAAATTATTATGGCATTGCTGCATATTTTTTAATAGAAAGCTATTATAATTGGCATGCTTTATGTACAATTTGATAACAGCATAAAAGTGGTACATATAGTATATATTTCTATTGGGTTAACAAAAAGAAGTACCAACGAGAATTGGGCCAAGTCTCTTTGCTATAATTTTGCATTTCTTCACTTGTGAATGCAAATGATAATGTTTATTTTCATTTTCTCCCATTAAGTTAACTGATAAATATATCATAGTTCTGTTTGATGGTTAATAAAAAAAAATGTTGCAAAAAAGTTTACTGTAATTTATTTGTTAATTTACACATATTTAACTTATTAATTTTACTTCAAATTTAAAATTTTAAAGATTTTAACTATTAATATCAATAGCAAAAAATATTCAGAAGTTATTTATTATGTGTTATAGCATTTATATGCTTTCACTCACCTTAAATTTTATTTCTAGGAGAAGTTTGAAAATTACATTTGTATTATACACAGATATGAACTATAAGATCAGTATTTTGTTATCAATTGATAACATAATACCGACGAAGAAAGAGAATGAATACACAGTAAATTTCATAATTTGTTACAAAAATTTGCTTTGTGCCACAGATTTCTATTTAAAATAACATTTGATGAATTTTCTTAGATTTTAATTTTGTTCAATATTTTTTTATTATTTTTATTAGTAATATGTTTATTTTCCATTTAATTTTTTCAGAAAACCTGATGATGAACTAACAGGAGAAAGAAAATGTGGAGATTGCTATATTTTTGATTATCAGGTTTATTTTGACAAATATTTTTGCAGTATTTTATTTATTATTGTTCATTTAATAATTATTGATAAATAATTCATAATTTTTATTTGCTGATATAACAAAATTTCATGAAACAATTTTTTTTCTTTCTGCAAATATCAAATTTTTTTAAATTAGTTATCTAATTTTTTATAATAATGGGTTTATTTAAATCGTCAATTTAATATAAAAATATCTGTGACGAAATTGATGTCGTCTTTTATCAAACTACATCTAAATATATAAAAATATATACTTTTTTTAACTATTTAATTCAGATTAATGGGTATTTGTTGGAAGTTTAAAATTATTTATAGAATCTTCTCTATTATACTAGTATGTATTTAAATATTTAATACTGCTTCTGAAACTGAATGTCAAAATGATACTGAAAACCAAATTATAAAGGCAATGTAAAGATAATATTGATATATTAAATCTTTATTAAAATTTTTAAGAATTTTTAATCAAAAAATAAATATGGAACTTTATATTTGTTTCATTATAAGCTTTATATTAGGTTGCCATAAAAATAATTATGGTTAAAGCAAACAGATTATTTAATTAACTTTTTGAATAATTTCTATAAGTCATGATTTATTTCATTTGAGGTTAGTTATTTGATACTTTAACCTTACTTTTGATGTAAATGATTAACAATTTCTATTAAAACTATTTCTGTGGTTTTGATTTTAACACAGAGGAGAAAAGGAGAATATTTTTCATATTTGCTATTATCATAAAGACAAAGCTGTCGATGATTACAGAAATTTATGTGGTGTTAATGGTATTGATCTGAATTATAATCAAATGATTGACATAACTGATTTGATAACTGATCAGTATATTTCAAGACATAAGATTTGAGAAATGTTCCATTTTCAATTGATATTCGTGAAAATTGAGATTTTTGAAAGTTGGTATTTGAAAAAGTTGTATTCAACATTTATTAAGAATAATTCAATTATCACATTATTTTGAATCTATATTATATCCAAAGCATATTGGAAATTATCAATTTTTAAAGCAAATGATCAATACCAATGAAGAGTAAATTATTTTTCTTACTATCAGTTCGAAAGATACCTTAAGAACCACAATAAACCTGCACAAACTAGATCAGAATTGAAATTTTCCTGTAAGTTTGATGAAATTATAAATGTATTATTAAAATTAATTTCTGATATCTACTGTCAATAACTAAAGAAAATAGATAAAATAATTAGGGAAAAATGCTTTGATCTTGTCAAGTTATTGAGGAATTATTTCTTCATGATAATGTCAGATCAAATACATCTTTAGTAATTGTCATACAATTACCAGAACTGTATTAAGAAGTGATGCTGTATCTGTCATAAGTCCTGATGACATCAAATTATCATTTATTTGTGTTTTATCGAAACTCTTGGAATGGCAAAAATCCACAATGATAATGATGCAGTGAGATTTTACTCTACTCAATTTTTTGTTGATAAGGACCAATAGATCTATGAATGTGGAATGAGGAAATAGCAAAGAAAGATGGCTAATTGTAACCAAACAAGAAAAGTATAAAGGTATTCGATCCACCTTTATACTTATAAAACATGGGGGAAAAAATGCTCCAGTTTTTTAATTTGCATTTTTAATGAATACCATATATAATGTTCCTTTTAATTTTCTAAAAGAAGATGAATGATTTTCTGGCATTGTTCATCACACAGTCATGAAAAAGGCATCATTTGAGAAAAACTAATGTACTCTTAATAATTTCTGAATTAAAGATTTCATAATATATTGTAATAAATTTAAAATTTCCAGTGGCAGTGTGTATTTTCCTCGTTGAATTTCTCATCATCAAAAGTTGTTTCGGAAATCAAATTTTATTAGTCTTGATTTATTCGTTTCAGAATTGTGAACTTACAAACTTTTGATTCTCTAATGCTAAAATAAAGTTTGGGACAATAATTGACTTAATAAAGCTCTCATTTTTTTTAAATTGTGTAGAATTTTTAATTTTTGAATATTATAGAATGATACTAGCAGTGTTCTAGAGACATCTTTCAAAAATTATATTTTTAAAAAAGACAAAATCAAATATTTGAATTCTTTTCATCAAAATTAATGTAAAAATACCCTTTGTGTTAAATTTTACATGCAAAATCACTTTTAATGTGATTTTGCATAGGATCAGAGTTTTATGGTTTCAAGATTGGATTTCACTAAAAATCTACTATGTATAATTGTCTAATATATGGGTTCAAACTTCTTCCTGCTAGTGTGAAGAAATGGAGAAGAGTTTGTTAACTCAAATTATATCTTGTCTTCTGTTTATTACTGGAAATTATTATATTCATTTAAAGCTAGTCTGTGTTATGCTTTAATTAACTCACATTTATAGTTATTTTACAAATTATAACTTTCATCTTTTTTCATTTTAATTTTAAATATTTTGCATTGGTATATGTCAAATTTAATTTTAAATATACAGAATTATACATATTTATAGAATAGGACTATGTAAAAAACTATCTACTGCCAAAAATTTTTAGGTCGTTTTAACTATATTTAAAAAAAATATTGTATAAAGAAATTGATTTATTGTATTGTATTTAATTTTACTAGACAATACTGAATGTTTTTACTTAGTTTCTTGATATTTTAATTATAAATAATTTTTGTTGTGTAATATATAAAACCATTAGCGTATTAATAATTTTTAAGTTCTACTGATACAAAATACATTTTATAGAAATTTAAAAAAAAAGGAACATCTCGCCCTGGATCTGAAAATGATGTTGCAAGATTAAAACATGATTTCAGTGCATTGAATTTCAATGTTTATGCTGATTACTTAAATTTAACAAAAGCAGAGACATTAGATGCTTTAAAAGAAGGTTTGTATGTTTTCCAGTTTTTAATAACACAATTCATATGCAAACAAATTTAAAATTAAATATATAAAAGTTGATTCCTTCTAAATTGTTAAAATATTTTTTATTTCATTTCAAGTTTAATACTAGTATTTTAGTGGTTTTAGTATAATCACCAAAAGGAAATCTTCTGTGTTAAAAGTCTGTAAATTCTGAATGAATTGGGACAAATCATACCGTATTTTAGTTATATAGTCATTGAGTATGTTATTTTATAGGAGAACAATAAAAGAAGTTAAGTTTTACAAAATAGTTTCTTCCTCAGTGTATGAAAATACATCTATTTCTGGAGTTTTTCTTAAAAAGCTGTAAATATTTGTTATAAAAATAGAAATTTTATAATAAAATCATGCTTGTAAGTTAGGAATTAATTCATTTTAATTCCATTTCTTTAAAATTATCATGTCTTTATTTCATGATATTAGACTATTTACAAAGTATTACTTTATAGTAATTAACTATTCATATTATGTAGACTTTTTACTATTATCAAGAGGCTTTATTATTAAGTTTATTTTTCTAGGAAACTGAATTAATTGAAAATATTATTTACTTTTTCTAACAAGATAGATAATAGTTCAAAGATAGTTAATAATTTTATTTATCAAGTAATAATTATTTTTCTTGATCTATTGAAATCCTATTGAAAAGGTGGAATCAGCATAGAAAATTATTTTTCATCAAGATATGTGCATGTTAAATCTCGAATTTTATATGGAAAATGTGACGAGTTCTTTCATTAAGTACTTATTTAGTCAAAGTTAATTTTGAAAAATTAAAAAGCTTTTTTAGTGATGCTGATTTGCACCACTGCTCTATTGTGTAGTTAATTTGATTAAACAAATTATATATTTATGGATATTTATAAAGCCTGGGTTTTATCTTCAAGTAAATGAGAAATATTGATAAGATGATTGCATTATGTATAATGGAGTTTGGGGATCATTGCATAATTTGAAAATTGCCAAAGAAACCAAGGCGCCACAAACATCAAAAAATATTCTTTTATTTGTATGTGTTTATTTCCATTACAATAGCTTCATTCATAATCTGCTAACAACATTTGATTTTGAACATATTTTTTAAATTTAACTCGGAGTACATCAAATGTAATTTGTTGATGTAAATTTTGATAAAGAAGTATGAAGACTCTTATTTTTGTTTATTCTTTTCATTAAAATTTTTGAATATTATTAATGATCTGTTTTTATTCATAGCTGCTAAGAAAGATCATACACAGAGTAAATATTTTGTCTGCTGTTTTTTGACTCATGGAAAAGAGGGGAAATTATTAATGTTTGACAAGTTCATTAAAATAGATGACATTCTACAATGCTTTTCTCGTTCCTCATGTGAAACTCTTGCTGGGAAACCAAAAATTTTCATATTTCAAGTAATTTATTTATTTTACTATTAGGGAATTCTATATTTTTTAGACATGATAGAAAATTTTTTCAGTATCTAGTCTGAAACATTAGAGCTTAATAATGCTCAAATCTTGATTAGACTGTCACTAATTTAGTATTTAAATTCATTCTTAACTATATAGCAGTTATAATGAATGCATAAAAAGTATATTAATATTGGTGCAATGTGTATGATATAAATAAGGCAATGAAAAGTATTGTTGAAAAGTATATTTTAAAAATTATTAAAATTAGAGAAAAAATTATTTTAAAAAACTAAAATTAATAAACTATGAAAAACTAATTTTTATTTTTAAAGTAGAGTAAAAATGTTTTCTGGAATAATATACCATGAAATTACCAAGAAAAAAAATATTAAATTTTTTATTAATATTTAATTAAAAATGTAAATAAAAGTTTATAGGTCCCTTCTTGCTGAGCTACCCAAGAAATAAAAATAAAATTTGATAGCTGTAAACACATTAGTTTGTTCTGTAGAATATTTTCAATGCCTTTTCCTTCATGCATGTTGTAATTTATTGCTAGCATGCAATTCTGTATGTATCATGTTAGAATGTCTGATTAATGCGACTAGTTATTGATGAATAATTCTAATTTTTTAAAATTATTTTACCCAATATTAATAGTATATTTGTTCTGAGTAGAACTTTAAGGGCATCTATAAAAACTTATAGGCAGCAAATTAAGAATTATAGTATTTGGATACTAGTGGTTAAGAAGCTGTTGTTTGGGGGAGGGGAGTTATCAGTGTTACTTTGATTTTTTTTTTTTTAAATTACATAAATGGTATGCTAAAATATAAATTTAAATCTTTTTCAAATTCATGTAAAAATTAATTAGTTCTAAACCTTGTTTTTTTTTTTTTTTTTTTTAACTTTCTTGTTGACAGTCATGTTCCTACTTATGTTGGCATTTTAGTATGTACCATAGATATTGAAAACATAAGAGGGTTTTTAAAAACCAGTTGTCATTTGTTTTTAAATTTACATTAAATCTTGATATTAGTTTGTATTTAACAATGACAAAAATAAAAGTTTAATAATGTTTTGACTCTTTAAAAAATAAACATAATTTGCAAAAAATATTAGTTAAAAAATATATGGTAGATTATTATTTGATCAGAAGATTCAAATGCACCTTTAAAATTAATTTACTTATGTGTGCAATATGATAACTCTCTTTACTTAATATTTATCAAAAGCCATGATGAACCATATTTACGAGGAATTTATTCCAGCTAATTTCTGTTTTTCCTATTTATTTTCATATGCCTCTTTTTTTATATTTGTCACAATTAGTATTCTTAAAAAAATGATAGTGCAGAACACAAAAAGGGAAATTATTCAAATACTTCAAAAATACATACTTTTTAAACTTGAGTTGTGAATGTGTTACTAGTTTATACAAATGTTGCATCAATTTTTAGGGAAAAAGCACATAGGAAAGAAAAATGTAAATTTGTTATATTTCCGCAAAAGCAATTTAACTGTAAAATTAATTTATTAAAATATTGATTGAAAAAATGGTAATATTGAATCTTTGTGAGAAATTCTTCATTTGTTCAAATTTGAATCGGAGGTAGAAAATGAAAAACAGCAATGATTTGATTTTCGTATAACTACTTTTAAAAATTATGAAGGTCAGTTTTCGCCTAAATCTCTTTATTTCAGTAAAGTATTGTAAGAAACTTTCACTTTTGAGGAAATCTGAATTGAAGAAAGAATGCAGAAATTTGATATTCAGTTTTTAAAAAGCATAAATTCATTTATATTGCAAACATTTCATGTTTTTTGGACTTTGACTTGATCAAATGGAAATATATATATATATATAATATAAAGATAAATATTTTTTTATCATTGTAATCATTGAAATACATTAGTTTTACATTGTGAATCATTGGAATACATTAGTTAAAAATATAAAAAGTGAAATTCCTTTTTAACGGTATCATTTTCATAATTTAAAATTCCCAGATTAATTTAATGACAGCAATTGGAAAGTAATTTTCAGAAAATATAAGATGCAAAAATTGTTAAAAACACTTTACATTGCAGACCATTAGATATAAAGCTATCTAATTTGCATGTAATTACTTTTTGGGTAATGAATGCTCACAAAGTGAAGGGTTTTCCAAAATTTTAGTTGAATGTTTTATTAATAATAGAAACTTTCTTGTATTTAATTAATAGTTTAGGAGTTAATTATTATTTTATGTAAATCATTCAACACTATTTCAAAATTTAAAAAATAAATATTTTGTGTGATCCCATTTTATTTCCATAATTATTTGTCTTTAATAAATGTCAAAGGATATTTAAAAGCATATTGCACAGCATGTTACTTACATGTTTTTAAATGAAATATTTGATCTGTATAAAATTGTGTTTGTTACTTTGCTAGTAGTGCTGATGTGAAAAAATATTTTCTTTTTATGCTAGCACAAAATTCTCACTTTCTTCTCAAATGCCACAGCATTTCTCTGTAGAATCCAGTATTGTGAACTTGGTTCTATCAAAATATCTTTTTTTTTGTGAGTTAATATGTCTTTATTAAAGTTATCAAGATCAAACATTATCCCATTAGATGAGATCATTAGAAATGAGGTGTACATCTTGTCATCTGACCATGGTTCAAAATTTATATGTCTGTTTGGTAATAGCCTTTTCAAACAATCACTTTTTAAAGAAATAAACTACTTCTAAAAACAAAGGTATAGTTTGACCTTTCTATGAAATTATTGATATTCTGGATTTGTGCATTATAGTGAAAATATCTTAGCAATATTGTAGAAAATCTCATGCAATTTAAAATTGCTTCAAAGTAGTTTCAGAAAGGGGCAGTATTAAATATTCTTTTTATAGAGGCTGAATTAAGTCATGTGGTTATTAAATTAAGGTTTATGTAAAATAAATTCAGGCATTGAGAGAGAATTAGCGGAGTAGTTAATTTTTCCTTTTTTATTATAATTTTGAGGTTTTAAATTAAAATTTTGTTTGATAGACTGTTATTGACTATTTCTTTTCTTGATTTTTTTCTCCACATCTTTGATCAGAAAATATATTTTATAGAATTCTTTATTATTTGAGATTAAAGATTTCATTAATTTGTAAATATTAATTTGTAAACATTAATATTTTGATGTTTTTTAATTTGTTTGATATACTTTAAACTCAGAAACAAGGCTAATTTCTATTGCAGGCTTGCCGTGGTAATTGTTGTGAGGATGGAGTGCCCATTGATTCAACTGATTTTGGTGGTCCAGTTAAAGAAAATCCAGATTATCTAGATTTTCTTATTGCTTATTCTACCTATGAAGGTAATTTTGTTATTAATTATTATTGGTTATTATCCTATTATTTTATTTATCAGAAATAATTTCATGAAAAAAGCATTTAAGATTTGCTTAATTATCTAAATTTGTCATTTGAATATAGACAATCTTAAATCAATTTCATTACTCACACACATATTTAAACAGTTTTTGAATAGTCCACCATTTTTATTGATTTTAATATTACATTTATTCTTTAAATAAACTTGTATTATAAATGATTCTATTAGATAGTTTAATCTTCAAATATTCTTCTTAAAAATATTCCTATTTTTGGAATTGCATGATACTTTGTTGATGTCTGAAGAGAAAAGGATAAGGATTTTTAATAGAAAAAAATATTATTTGAAGTTAACATGACTTCAAATAATTAAATTTAATGATTCAGTTAAATAAAACGCTGGTGATTTATTTAAAAAAAAAATATATATTTATTCATTTTGTATTTATAAAGCCTTTTTTAACAATAATTGTTTTGAAGATTATTCTTTTTTACTTGATAAAGTGCAAAATACTATTTTTTTTCAGACCAGTTATTTTATATATTTGGGGAAAAAACCTTTTTGTATTTATATAAATTTTTCTTCAATTAGCTGTTCATGTGTAGGACTGTGTACAGTAAAACTACTTAATACAAATAAATTTGCATTATTATTCTCAAGCATGAGATGCATATTTATTGGTTTTTTATATGATGTTTTTTTATTGTATTGTAAGTTTTTGCTGTTTTGTTATTAACTGCATACCATTAGGAGACTTTTGGCTCAATGCGTGCCATTAGTAAACTTTAGCCTTAATATCATATTACTGATAGGCATAATTATCAGATTAAAATGACGTTCTTGGTGATTAATGATCCGCTATTGCATTAAACATTTTTGGTGATTTTTTAAAAATATTGTTAATTACTGATATTTGCTTCATACACAAGTAAAATTTTTAAAAATAAGTTTTGGTTTATTGGAAATATTCACTTTTTAATATATATTTCCTTTTTCTTTCCTTTTGTTCACTTTTGTGATTGTTCTGTTTTCATCCTTCCTCTATTTTGGTTTTAGGCAAAGTTTCTTTTAAAACTAAGGATCCATCTGGGAGCCAAAACAATCATGGATCTTATTTTATTGATGAGCTATGCCGTACTCTTGAACAGTTCAGTGAGGATTTGGATTTGTTACAGATTCTGACCATAGCTAATTATCGTGTTGCATATCTTTTTGAAACTCAAAAAACAAGGAATGAAGAATTCCGAAACAAAAAGCAAATGCCTGGTTTCACTTCAAGACTGAGAAATGAAGTAAAGTTTAATAGAAAAATGTAAGCAAGATGAGTTTATTGTAAATGTTAGTATAATAACTGAAATATATAGCAGATGCAGAAAGTAAGTTTCATATTATTGAGATGATTTAAAAGTTAATTATTTGTTATAATGCCATCAAGAATTCTCTAGTCAGAAACATTTTATTTGTATTTCATGTTTATTAACCGAGCTTAAAATTAATGAATTACTCCTTTCAAAATAGCTTATTCATATATTTGCAAATATAGTATTATTTACAGTAGATTTTATACGAATTGGGATCTGATTTGTGGAGAACTGCTGATTTTTAAGGATGCAATTATATTTTTAATACAAGACACTATGGCAGTCATTTTTATTCAGATATAAACTTTTAGATAGATGACTAATTTTGCCAGCATAAAATCAGTCATCATTAATTCTCTGCTGCTGCCTATTTTCTATGAAATTTCCTGCATGCTGTATTCCAGATGATACAGTGAGTTGTCAAAGGTGATTCTTGGTATATAAAAAAGGAATGCTTAAAGATATTAAGTTATTGTTATGTGCTTTATTGGTTTGCTTACTTATATGTGAATTATTTGATTTAGTTCATATCATTTAGTATAAATAATATTGTTTTCAGCAAGATGTTTGAATCGCTTCATACACAATACTTTGATTATAGGAGGAAAAAAACTAGGTAATTTCTTAAAATTCATTTGTTGCAACTGATATTTTTATTTTAGTTTTGAATAGAGCATAGATAATAAGATTTTACAATGTTTTATACAAAAGTATTTTTTACACTAAAGAGATCATACTTGTTTATTAAATATGTAAATATTTTCATCTAAAACAAATAGATGTATCTAGTGTTTAGTGAAATTATCTTGGATTCAAATAATTCTGCTGATAAACACTGCAACTGGGAAAACTTATGACAAGCTGATAATGTATGTGAAATTATAATTGTAATAGCAGCTTTGTTTATATATAGTTGTTTAATTATTGTTTAAAAGTTCAATTTTAATCCATTGTTATTTATATGCCTTGCTGTTTTCAAAGAAAATAAATTTTAACAATTTATTGAGTTTTATAGCATATTTTGTAAGAAAATTTCTTTAATGTCATAAAGTCATTTTTTAATTTATAATCTCATTTCATTATCCTCTTCTGTTATAAATCTTTTGATAAACTGTGTTTCTCTTATTTATATATCTATTTTTCTCTCTGCTCTATTTTCTTTAAGTTTGGGCCTAAAAAGTACAGAAACACCTTTAGAAGATAAGAAAATGTACAATATCCAGAAATGTAAACGGATTAAGTTCCTTCTGCTTTTGAACACGGTATTATTATTTTCACTCTTTCTAACTAGTGAAGTTCCCCACATTCTCAATTGTATTCAGATTTCAGCACCTCTATTTTTTTTTTATTTTTTTTGTAAAGATCTGAATTTTTAATGTAATAGTTAACTTATAATTCTTATTGCAAAGGCAAGCAAATTTTTTATCTGAATATTTTTATTTCATTAATTGTGTTAAGCTATTCATAACCTTTGAAAACCAATAATTTTCATTGATTCTTAGCCAATCTAACATTTCATTATACCCTGAAAAAGCTTTTATCATTGTGTGCATATTATATTTCATTGTTTTTTGTAATATGTACCATTAAAAAAATATTTCCATTATTTTATTTATACCATTGTATGACTTTTATCTCATCTCTGTATCTATCAGTTCTTTTTCTATTCATTGCCAAAACTAAGAATTTGGATGCTGAAATATCATAAAAATAATGGGGAAATAAATCACCTCCCTCCTTTAGAAAAAAAAAGAGATTAAAAGGAATTCTAATTATGATTATCTGGTGCAAGATTTTATGATCAAATAATATTCCATCTGCAGTCTATGCTTGTGTTAACCTTGATATATAATATGAAGCAACAATTATTTAGATTTTCTGTCATTTGAATTGTATTTATTTATCTATTTTTAATTTTTTTACATTTTTAATCAATAATAGATTAAGCCAGTGAAATCTGTATTGCTAGGCTGAATTTAGAATGTATTCTTTGGTCTGCAATATTATTGGATGCATAAATATTAATTTCTATTTTGACATTGAGTACGAATGATTGTTTTTTAAATGTTTATATTGAATAGATTTAATTTAATTTTTAATTATAATTGACTGATATTAGTGATAGTGCATAAATAAATTTAAGTATGAATAAAAAATAATTATGAGATCATAAAATTCCAAATTTATTTACATTTTTATTATGGGTTGTAGCAAAGGTAAATAAGATTGAAATTTTTATACTTTTATTTTTATATTGATTTATTGGAGGTTATTGCTAATATTTTCTTTCAGTATTAGAGTTTTTTAAAATTTGAAATTGCATTTTTTTTTCTGTTAGTGGATCACTATTTGTTCTATTCTATTTTAGTGATTTAGTTTTGATTTGAGTGTTTACAAACATTATGAATAGAGCAGATCTCACTATTAAGGAAACAAAATTTTTAGTGTTATTATATATTTTCTCTAAATTGAATTACAAATAATATTTTATATTAATTTCTTAAATACTTGGCCAGTATATATTTTACATTTTTCAGTAGGCATTTGACAATCCTATCTGAGATATTAAAAGGATAACATCTTGTCTAGATAGCATAATCTTATAGTACTTCAAAGAATTTCATGCAGTGTAGTTTACATTTTAAATATTTAATCATTTCAGAATATGTACTGGTAGATTTTTTTTTTGTTCCTTTGTGTTATAAATGAGTTAGAATCAACTTTCCTCATTGAATTTATTTATGTTTCCTCTAATTACCTAGTAGATCATTTCCTCCATTCCGTTTCATCCTATTTAGTAACCTATATGTTATTGGTAGATTGTTTGCTAATGAAAATAAACAAGAATAGTCACACCACATGTGAACAGAGTTGTCTTATCTTTAAATTACTTGAAACTAGAGAAAATCAGTGTCCTGTTTTGTTATCTTAATTTATATTTTAGCAGGTATTATCAATTTTTTTTTTTAGTGAATAATTTAAAATTTGAATGCACTAGTTATTTGGAAATAGCTAGTTCATTTTTAAAATGTAAATGAACTAAAAAAAAGAATCTAATTTTATTCCTATAGTAATTTAATTGTCTTATCTTTAAATTACTTGAAACTAGTGAAAAGCTGTATCCTATTTCTTCATCTTAATCTATATTTTAGCAGGTATTATCGGTTTATTTTAGTGCATAATTTAAAATTTTAATGAACTAGTTATTTGGAAATAGCCAGTTCATTTTAAAAATGTAAATGAATTAGTTAATGAACTAAAAGAAAGATTCTAATTTTATTCCTATAGTAATTTAAAAACAGTAAAAATTATTATTTCTTGTAGTGAATAAAAAAAAAAATTGTATATTTATATTTATACACATGAGCTTAAGCTTTTATTGTGGGGATTTATTTATTTATTTATACAGGGACATTTCTCTAAAATTAATCTACATTTTCCATTGTTTCCACAAACCTTGAAAATTCTGTAATTTTATTTTGTATTATTTATGGCCCCAGAAAAATACTTGATTATTTGTTGGGCCTTTAAAAGTCCTTTAAAAATAAATGAATTATAAATCCATTTATTTTTTAGAAGTAGGAGAAAACCATTTATTGGCTTTGCTTTGTGCATTTCACTAACAAAAGAAAAGAGTATTAATATGGGAACTTTGACAATAACTTGTTGTTTCTTATTGTGTAGTTTGGAGAAAAAGAAAGGAGAGCAAACAAAATTATCACTGCAATTGCCAAGAAATTTCCCGCAGATCAGCAGCTGAAGATTAAACTATTAAATCATTCATAGCAACTTCATAATGCATAGATGCTCAACTAAAATAGCTTTTAAAGTTTGCTAAGAATTCATAAAATTCCTGCAAGCAAATTTGAGACTTTTTCCAAGAGAACTAATGAGCAAAATGACCAAATGTTTATCTTTTTGACAAGCAAAATGCTCTTACTTAATTTCATTTAATATTGCACCCTAAGTTTGATTTAACATGTAAAATTTAATGTTTAACAAAGCTTTCAACAAATGTTAAATAAAGCAAATGAACTTATACCATCTACTTTGAAATGTAGGGAAAAAACCTAAGAAAGTTGAAACTAAATATTTGGTTTCAACTTTTATTAGCCATTCCACAGTTGAAAATATTTTATGAGATTTTTGTGATTCTACATAAAAATAGGGAAAGGTTTTATCTGTCTTGTTGTATAATCAATCTATCATTAAAAGGGGAAATAGCACTTTTAAATTTCATTTTCCAAATAAAGATTCATGTGTCAATACCAGAAATCTTAGTATAGATTTTTTTTTTGGGGGGGGGACAAAATGCTAAAAAAATTTAATAATCTGATTTTTTTTAAAAGAAATTTTAAAAGAAATATCTAAGAGATTTGAAAAATTATTGCTTACCAGGGGGTAAGGTATTTAAATTGGAAACAAGGTTTGCTCTAATACATTAAAAGCCATTCTTTCCATTCTTGTGAATTGCAAGCAATACAAAAAACAAAAAGTGATTTTATTATAATAGAATTTATTAAATTTTTGAATGATATGATTTGCAGTTCAGTAGAATTTGAAGAATTGCAGATCTGTATGCATATTATTATTTTTTTTTTCCTCATACAGATATATTTTAAAACATTAAGATTACATTAATTTATTTATCCTTCTCTTTTTAAAACTTGATTACTGTTATCTGTATATCAATGATATATCCCCCTCCCTTTTTTTACCCACATTCAAACAAAGCATTTTTCAAAGTATTTTAAAGATTTTTTCAAAAATACATTAACTAAAATTATTATTTATACTGTATGAGTAATAATATAACAAAAAAAATTCTTTTCGTTTGTTAAAATGAAATAAAGGATAAAAATTTTTTCATATTCACTGGAATCTATGAAACCATCTAACTGAATCTTAGATCTATCCACTTGGTCTTGGTCTACCCCACAACGACTCACCTACCCGAATGGGCGTAGATCTATCTGCTTGTGATTTGCAAATGCTGGTGCTACATTCCTTAAAAACATGTACAAAGAAAGCATTTATTATGGGTACCTTGAATGATGGCAAAAGGCTCATAGTTATTTAGAGAATTATCTTTTTTAAAAGTAAGATTTTTAAAGAATTTGTAATAAAGAATGATTCGGATAATTTCAATATCTAATTAAACAGTAGAAAAATGTTTGAAGGGAGTTAGTAATGCTAAGTTGAACATTAAATCTGGCTACTATTAAATGTTTTAGTGATTAGTTAGTTTACTGGTAACATAGATTAGATTTAATTCCAATTAAATCAATATATTTCCATACCTATAATTCCATCTGTCATACATTAAAACCATATTGTTTTAACTATTGTATTTGTTTTGTTCATTCTGTAGATCAAGTTTTGTAATAGAAACCAGTCACATTACATCAGAGTGATGCAAAAATATGTGGTTTATCTATCTTCTAAATATCATATTACTGCATTTCACTTTTTAATTCTTACAAACCACACATACATTAAACAGAATCCGTTTTTAGTATACAACAGTGAATTAAATATTTGGATAAAACAGTGGAAGCAATTGAATATTATGGAAATGTAATTTAGTGTGTGAAACTGGGCCAAAAATCTTTTTAAAAAATTATCAAAAATTCCAAAAAAATTTGTAAAATTATTCAATTGACATTATTTAGGAAACAAATTTTTAAATTTTGAAGATGTGAAATTCATTTATGTGCAATAATATTTTTTGGAAGTTATTGCAGAACAATGTCAAAGATTCATTAAATTTTTGATTAATTAAAATTTAAAAAAATTCCTCCAAGGTTCAGATTTCCCATCTTTAAGTTATATACGAGCCAAATTTAATTGCTATAGGTCATACAATCTAGCCTGTAGAGAACAGATAAACATAGACACCAAATTGATGTTCATTATTAGTAGAGATGACACATATTCATTTGATCATTATCATTGAATTGATACTTTCATCTTGTATATGAAATTTTGCAAAAAAGGACTATTCCTATTTTCAGTTAACTAATTTGAATGTTCCTTGTTTAAATATATTTGTCTTGTAAATGTTTAAAAGAAACATGACATTTCAAGATATAAATCATGAGTTTTTATTTTTATTTATATATTATAATTATTTTTATAGAGGGACAATTTTGAAAGAGATATAACTTACTCTATAGCTAATCTGTGGTCAAGTCTTGCTGTGAAAGGTTACCAGAAAGAAGAAAAGCGAAACTGGTCAGAGAAAGAATTAATGAATTTCTTGATTGAAGGTTAATATTGTGATAGAATTTCTTGATTTAATAAAAATTGTGATTGATTTCATTTTATAACTTTTAAATATATTTTAATTTCATCACTTTATTGCTTCCTATTTGTTGAAATAAAGGATGTAAATTTTCTTTCTTCACCAGGGAACATGTAACTTGAATTTGCAGTTAGAAAATTTGTGTATATTATTTTTTTTTATAAAATAGATTTTCATTTTATTCCTCCAGATGTATAACTTTATAAAACAGTCACAATTTTTTTAATAACAAAATTTCTTTTTATTGTAGAGTAACAATTAATAATATATATATATTTTTAAATTTGCAATAGTTTTTATTTATACACAAAGCCTTTATAAAAGAATTTTTAAAAATTGTCACTTTGTATTGATACACTGCCTAATGTTTATTTTTGTTTTAGTTTCAAGTCGAGATTTTTCAACTACAGATTGCTTTATTTGTTTCATTGTATGCAAATCAAAAGGAGATTATTTGTGTGATGTTGATGGCAATAAGTTTTTAATGCAAAATATAGTTGAACAGTTTACTGGAGAAAATTGCCGTACACTTATACAGAAGCCAAAAATATTTGTTTTTCTGGTATGTTATTTATCTTTGTTATTATTATATTTAAAATTTGTTTAGTTCATATTTTGATAGCTATATTTTCAAAATCTTAAAATTTTGTTACAATTGAAGATAAAAATTAATTTTTTTAAACTATTTTTTACTATTATTCTCCCCCTTTCTCAAAAGGAAAAATGAATTAGCTGAGTCAGATATAATTTTTGCATCATAAAATGCAATTTACTCCCCTGAAAGAATATGAAAAATAATTTTGTAAAATGCCAAATATATTTTATAAGTGCAGCATTGTTGAACTAAATATATTTCATAAAAGAAAGCATTATTAATTTTTTTCACTGTTACTGCTTAAAAAAAATTATGTGAAGAAATTATAATCATGTAGTATGAATATTTAACTTTTATATGATTTTACTGAATATATACAAATTATATTTATAATAAATTTTTATTTTCACCATTCAATTTTCATTTGGTATTTCTTTTCCTAAAAATTAATTATTTTAAAATTTTATTAGACTTTAAAAAAAAATGCTCAGCTTATAATTATGTTTGTTTTAATCTGGAAAGTTAAATAAAAATAATGGGTTGGCATTTAAAAGATGCTTTTAAATTTCAAATTAAGCTGGAAGGGAATAAAATGTATTATTATACTTAATAATTTTGGGTACTAATTCATACCACTGTGGTTACTTTAGGTTCCAGAAAATAAATCTCAATTTTAATCTTACTATTTATGCTTAAAATGTCTATTACAAGTTATACTTGGAAAATGCAAATGATGAATTTCTTTATGTTATGTATCAATAATTTATAGGGCAAATAAAAACTGAGAATTAATCAGAAGAATGCTTATAGCTTGTTAAGTGAACTGGGCTAATGGCAGTGGGGCTCTGAGGGGCCTTAACCCTCCTATCAGGTCAAACATCTTGTGGGGGAATTTTCGAGAAGAAATTTTTTTAATTTTTCTCCCTATTGGCAAATTTTGTATATTTTACCAGAGACATTATGAGAGTTACTGTGCTCTTATGGCTCAGGGTGCATTGCGATCAACTGCTGCAAAAATTAAGTACTTTTAAGCATCTTAGTCCCCAAAATTAAGCACCTTTCTATAAGTATGCATATGTAAATTCATGTGTATTTTCTAAGCATAGTATTTTTTTTTCTGTTTCATAATACATAATTTTCATTGAAAAAAATTTTAAACAATTAATTTTTAATACTTATTTTTTAAATTTGAATATTTATTTCTGTATTTGCATTACATCTTCTATGGTAAAATTATATCTTTTTGGATTTGACTAAAGCATAGAAATGATCATAAAAATGGAAGAAAAAAATAATACAAAAAAAAAATTAAGTCAATTTTGTAAGATTAGCAATAAATATCTGTGAGCTTTTTCAACATTTCTTAAAATAAAAATAAAATATCAGGTAGATACATCATTTTTGAAAATACTGATTAAGATGTAGAAGCTCGGCATGATTACAAATTTTATATTTGATTTTTATATAAGCGACAACAATAAAGATCCAACATGGCTGGGGTGGGATTAGTATTAAATAATCATTTTAAGTAGTACTCATTTTATTAAGCAATTTTATTTGCAATCTTATAAAGTTAAAAACTAAAGCATTTCTATGGCTATTATCATACAACTGGCCAAAATGCCATGAAACTGGCTATTGAACAATATCATGTTCTAAATAATTTTTAATAGAAAATAATAGCAGTGTTCAGTAATGATCAGACTAAAAAGAAACTGTTATCGCTTCTTATTTCTAAAGTGCATTAAAAGTCTTTTTTTGAACGTTTAATGTTGCTAAAATTTCATGAAAACCTGCTTTTTAATCTATAAGCAAAAATTCTTACTTAAAAAAAAATTGCAGAAGTTTCCGAAGAAATGAAAATGTTTTGGCAAGTCCAAATTTTCATAAAAGGTAAAAAAAAAAAAAAAAAAAGCTCTGTAGTTAGAAGTAAAACAGAAATAAATCAGGCAGAGCGTCTCCTAAAAACTTTCTCTCATATTGCTAGGAAATGCCTTGTATAGCATTGGATAGTAGATACGGAATGTTAACACTAGGCGTGAATTAAATATTTTTACTCTATATTGTGTGATCATTGGCAAATGTTTTAGGATTAATCTCTGGCATGCAGTTGAAAGAATCCGAAAAGCGAATTTAGTTCTGAACATATTCTGAACATATTGATTAAAACAAAAATTTGACTCAGAACTACACTTATATTCATAAAATTACATGCCAAGTTTGCTATATTTAAGTTTATCACTTAAGTTTTGCTATATTTTTGTGTTATCGCATTTACATATTTCTGAAAATACAAATAGACATATGAAGAGCCCCTTATTGGATTTCACTCGAAATTTGACTGATATTTATACAATAGATACTAAATCTGTGTACTAAATTTTAACTATCTACCTCTTTTAGTTTTTTGTTATCGTGCTAATTTATATTCGAACAGATTTCTTATAAACGAATGTTGTTGAAAATTTGATTGGAATATAAATTTGGTTTAAAGCCTGTGTACCAAGTTTGGTGTGAAGACTGTATATGAAATTTCATTGACCTAGCTCAAAGTGTTTTTGTGTTATCTTTATCACAGACATTCACAGACAATTTTCCAAAAATGTGTTTTCAAATTCAAAGAGGTATGAAACATGGCGATTCATTAAAACTTCGAATTTGTATTTTTTGATGATTGCAATATTTTCTCTGAATTTTGTAAAGAAATTTTTTGTACCAAAATGCAAATTGAAGTATTTTTTAAAACAGTCATTCTTGAAGCCAGAGCAAGACAATATATCGCATTGCTTCAAAATTTAACAAAACTTATCCAAAGAAGAATTTTATTTAATAAACAAACTTTACAATTTTTTTAAAGTTTAAATGAAGGTAAAGGAAGCATTTTTTAAACTACGATTTTAACAGCTGCAAAATAATGTGATTCGATGATTTGAAGAGATACTATCATTTTGAATTTCATTATAATAAAAACCTTTGTTATAAAATGTGTCCAAAACTAATTTCTCTGAAATTATTTTTAAAAAAATTACATTCAACCAAACAAAAAATTTTTTAATTCAAAAGCTATTCTTTTTTTACCTTTAAAAAGGCATTAATATAATTTTTATGCGATAATATGCTTTGATGTTATGATGAAAACACATTAAAATTCTATTTTTTTTTCAATTAAACTTCGAATCAAAAGTTTGAGAATTCCGTTCTTAGTGTGCCTCTAATGCCCAAAAATTAACTTCACAAAGTTCATGCTCCTAACTTCAATGACTTAATATTGGGCACTGCTCAGGCCTAAGACTTTATAAACAGAGATTTTATTGAGAAATTTTTTTTTTTGAGAGTTATAAAAAGAAAAAAAAAGATCATTATAAAAGGATTAAAACCTAAATCATGAAAAAAAATTATAAAAAAAACTTTAAAAAAAATTTCTTTAAAAATATTTAAGTACCAGATACAGCAGTTCCTTTTTTTCTTAGTCAAAAGAAATTTGGCAATGTTAGTCCAACAAATAAAAATGTTCAAATAGATGGGGACATTAAAATAATACCACGAAAGATATAACAATCATTGAAAATTAAAGGCTTCAAGTTAAAATTTCATCATGCTAGATTTTAAGCCATTGACTAACGTAATTACATACTGCAATTAATAACAATTCAATATAGTACAGTTGAATACCTGTACTAGGTCGTTCAAGCGGAGTATGGCATAGTACGTATTTTGCACTGCCCCTTCCAGATAACTATTCCAGTATTTTAATAAATGGCAATGCACATTGTTGAAGAAAGAAAAGGGAGAAAAAACAAAAACAAAAAAAGGAGTAGGAAGAAAGGAACAGGAAAAAAGAATCATTAAGCGTTATCTTAGTATGTGCTAGAACCCCTGGAATACTTCTTAGAATTATTCCCTTTTGTTGGTTTTCTTTTTTGATACATCTGGTAAACAAGCTTTTATGATGATGATTTCGAATTATCATATTCAACTTCGGGGGGGGGGGGGGGGCATTCTTCACTTCATGTGAAAATTAAGCACTTTTAAGGTGCTTAAAAATGGCTTTCAAATTTAAGCACTTTTTACAATGCTACGCACCCTGTGGCCAGCTCAACGCTGGACTCTGTTAAGCACAATATGATTTGACAACAATAGTATTGAGGGAAGAAGATTTTGTTGTTCTTAATCAATTGTAGCACACAAGTCACAATTTTTAAAAATCAATATGGAGAATATGCATCATATCTTTGACAGGAAACAAGATGTACTTAAACTGAAAACATTATTATAACTCTATAAATACATTTTTGAAGTTGCTGACACATTTTACTAAATGAATAGAAAATGCATACATTCTACCAGTATCAGCATGTGCATTTGAAATAAATTCAGTATATTTCAATTTAAAAACTATATACATACTTCAATGGTTCTGCATAAGTTTCAAAATTTTAGAATCTTTAGAATGCATAGTAGCAAAAAAAAAAAAAAAAAAAAAAAAAATTAGATTTGCACCATAGAGGAAAAAAAACCTTGATAAAGCCTTATTTAGCTACACTACTTTCCAAAAAACCATATTTAGTTACACTAATATCACTAGGATCTACTATAATTATGAGCTGGTTTATCATATTTTACAATAACGTGTAATAAATTTTTCCATTTGTGGTTATGCCTGTTTTGTAATATTATATTTATTTATTATAATTTAAAAATTCTATTTTGTAATATGAAATGTATCATTGTATATCCAGAAGTAGACAAAAAATTACACTATCTGTTTTGGAAGCATTTGAATCAAATGTATTTTTGTTGTTTATCACAATATTTGTGCATGTAAAACTTTTGTAATGAATGTAATAAGTGAAATGTTTAAAAAATATGCTGAGAAGTACAAATAATACATGTTATTTGTATATATCTTTAATGCATACATATGACATTCAAAAATTTAAAATTAGTCAGATCCAATTTTTAGATTTTATTTGAGCCTATGTTAAATGTAAAATAGCTCTAATTAAGAAAAACAGAATTTGAGGTTTGTTGCTAATTTTTTGGGGAAGAAGGGGAAGTTAATTATTTCTTTTGAAATGTTTATAGCCCCCCCCAAAAAAAAACCTATATAGAAAAAAAAAATTCCTTTAAGGATTTTGAATACTTTTATATTTGTTCACACAAGCTATTCATGTGGAAATTCATCATCTAATGATCTGATGAAAATTTGAAAGAATCACCATTATTCTCCCTGTTTGTTGAGCTACTCTTAACTCCATTCTTGAAAGTGAATATGTAAAAAAGAATGTGTGTACATTTTTAATATAGTATTTTCAGAACCATATAATTGACAAGTTTTAAAAAAAAGTGTTTTGTTTTGGAGGATAAGATGCATTGTCTAAGGTGATGCTTCATCGTGACTGACACCCAGGAAACTTCAAATTCATAAATTTGTAAACAATAGGAAATTCAAGTAGCAGAAAAATTGATTTCTTTTCCAGGTGATTGAAGTAGGATCTGGAAAGTTGACTCTAACATAGAAGGCACTCAAGTTTTTTCTTACTTAACCATTTCCTATTCTAAAAGGGAATTGCAAATAAAAGGTTTTTATAATTTAGCATCACCACACTTCAAACTTTAAATACACTTCATTTCTGAACTGCTTTTAATCTATACATAGTATAAAAGGAAGTCTCCTGAAAGCGTCTATGTTCAAACCCTAAAAACTCGAGAAATACTCAACTAATTTTGGAGATATTTGTACCATTTTGCAGGGCATTTATTAGGAATGGTTTTAGTATATTGAAGTCATATCAAAATAAAAAAAAAGGGGTTTAATAGTTGCGATTTTAATTATTTTCCTTCTACGATTCGCGCATGCGTAAAGCAGCAGTATCTGTACTTTGCACTTATCCGCGCGTGAGCGGAAATCTCAAACTTCGAATGTGCCAGAGCTGTGGTATTCATATGCGATATATTTCTTTGTTTACGTCGGATTTTAAGCAGCGATTCAAATCTCATTATCCTCAAAAGAAGAAAATTCAACCTTGGCCGGAGCACATTAAATGCCAAAACGCTTCGTTTGTTGTGCGATAATGAAAATGTAGAGAAAAGAAACGTTAGGTTAGCGAATATCGGAGAAAGTCCACACTTTCTTCAAAGGAGAGTTTTTCTGCTGAGCGAAGTAACCGTCTCCCTTTAAATCGCACTGCAATTGAATTAAAGAAACAGAATGAATCTCGCCAGTCTGCTGACAGAGAAAGACATTTAAATCTGAGACACAGGAGAAGAAGTGAAAGAACAAACGTTCCTGATATTTAGTCCAAAAAGGAGTATACCGCTCTGAATTTCGATCCATGTGTCGATTACAGAAATGATGCCTCGGTTTCAATTGGAACAATGTCTATAGTCTGTCCATAATGTTCAGCTTTAGGAACAGCTTTGATATACAGTCACTTTCGCCAAAAAATTAATTTATCGCCAAATTTTAGCGAAATGGCCGAATGTGGCGAGAACGGCAGCAAAAGTGACACCGAAAAATTGCCAACCTCGCAAGGTGCAAAATGATTGATTGTATATCAAAGCTTAGCCTAGCTTTAAAATGGAAAGGTGATTCAAAAGGCATGTGTTGTTTACAAGGGAAAATTGAAACCATTTTAATAGTCTAAATATGGAACAGCATTCATATACAGTTATTTTCACCCAAAAAGTTTATCGCCAAATTTTATCGAAATAGCTGAATGTGGCGCGAACGGCAGCAATAGCGTTTCCAATCTAAAGGTTCCGATTAACGCTGCAGCAAATTAACGGAAATATAGAAGAAAAAAAAGTCAATAAATTCAGTAAAATGAAATGCATGAAAAAAATTTAATCGAAAATAATTAAGTAAGCAGAAGAAATAAGTGCAGCAGGAAAAAATCAAGGGAAATGAACAAGAAAGATCAAAATACAGCAACATTAACAAAAATTGGCGGCCATGTAACCCCAAAGATAGCGCCACCGAAAAATTGCCTACCTGGCAAGGCGCCAAATGATTGTATATCAAAGCTTAGCCCTAAATATTTTTGAATATGTGATATAAAAAATTGTTTCGCAGTTATTTTTGATGATTTCTAAATATCTTTTTGATCCCTCATGATATTCCCATGTCGTATCATGCGGGGGGGGGGGGGGGCTAGGCTTAAGTCTAAAGCTAATTTTTCCTCTTGAATGTTATGCCATGGGCAAAGCTGGGTGGGTACTGCCAGTTCTCTATAAATCAAATTTAATATAAAGATTTAATTACGTTATGATTGATTGAAATTTTTTCTATTTCATTAATTTGTAATCAATAATTTCAGTTGTCATCACCAGCCAAGAAGTCTTGGTGGCCATGCGTTTCTGCTGAGAGTACAGATGGAGGCTCTGGAAGCATGATTCCTATACATTCTGATATTCTTGAGATAGTTATAACCACTGAAGGTAATAGCAATTTACAATATATTTGAGTGTTTCTATTGAATACTTAATATTACAGTAAAATTCTTTTAGTATGCTGTTAAACTATTACTTCAAAATGATGTACTATCAAATTTTGATTAAAAAATCAAATTATATACTTAATTCAGCTGCACAATATAATGATGCTTGTCAATTTTTTACTAAAACTTCGTAATTATGATAATCAAAATTCTAAAATGCTTTTAGGCAAAACACTTTTAATGACATTTATAGCACTTTTATTGTTATAGACATATAAAGTTTCTTGACACCAAAGCCTCACTGATTAATCATGCAAATGCATTTCTTTATTCTTGAATTTTTATCTAAAAGCACATTATAAAAATTTAATGATGTTAAAAATCCCCCCCCCCTTTGCTAAAAGCAGTTAACACTATGCCATCCAGTGACACTATGTTGGCGTCATACAGGAACTACTGGGCAAATGCTGATGATGCCACATTGGTGTCCCACAATTTTTTTTATTTTAATTATTTATATTATAAAAATAATTATCATCTTAATTAATTGATTATTTATTTTATGAAATCCTCGAAAAATTACCAATGACAGAAGTCCTACTGGCACCAAACAAAAGAATTCCGATCAGACACGTGGACAATATTGGTTTAACATACATTTAACAGTAATTTTAATATAACAAATCCAGTCATTAAGAAATCTGAATTTATTTAAGTGAAAACAATTTTCAAATGTATGAAATAACAATAAAAACATATATGGAATAGTAAAAATTATCATGTTTTTCATGATTTTGATTGCTTTCACAATTTTAATAAAAATAATTTGTGTTCCTATATATATATTACATAAGTTACTTTTGATTAAAGATTAAAATATTTCATATGTTTCACAGAATCTCAGCAATTGCAAGGTGTGATAGAAAAATTCCGAAATATTTTCGGGAGAAGTTGTGGAGATTTTCTCGGCCAGCTAACCAAATTGAATGATGAACTTTTTAAAGATTATGGATTTTATTCTTCTAGCAAGAATTTGTCTACATTTTGTTTCAATTCTACTCTAACAAAAACATTAACAATAGGCAATATAAAATGTAAAGGAAGTTAATGTTGTCTTTTTCAACATAAACTTCCTTGTTTTTATCGATGCACTTTTCAAAATGCATGTACTTAATGTTTTAAAATATTGATTCTCTTCTTATAATTTAATCTATTAAATGCTCTGCATCATATTTGTAGGACAGTGGCATTAATTTCTGTGAATATATTGAACATACTGACTTCTTAAACTAAGCAAAAAAGAAAATGGTATATGTATTTCCAGACATTTTTCAAATAGCATGTATCAGCTATTTGTCCAATTTTGAAGTCAGAGTTCCATTGTTTTAAACTTTAAAAAAAAAAAAAACTTTTGTTGATTTTTTTTTATTTTGAAATAATGGGGAAGTGAATTGGAAAGTAAAAATTTTTTTTCATGTTTTACAATGCAATTGTAATTTTTTTTTATGATTAAAAAATAATTGAAAGGTATTTTCTGAAATCTATGCTTTAAAATTAAGTTGAGCATTAGCAGGAATTAGAAGCTTTTAAACAAATTTACTATATTTTTATTGCAGACAGAAATTAGTCTATTTTTTAAAAAATTAGTTTTAATATTATTAATTGCATATATATTTCATAAAGAGTTAAAATATTAACATTTTCGAGGATAATGTAACATAAGCTATTTTACTTGCGAGGATAAAGTGTGATATGCCTGCTGTCCAAGATATCTCTCAACATATTAAACTAAATCTCTCAATAAGAAGCTGCTTTAAGAGTTATTGTTATAAGACAGCAGATAATCGATGAATATTTATTATATAAACTAGGACTTTTAAATCTGAATACCAGCTAAATATATTGAAGTTACTTTAACCGAATGCGTTTCTTTTAAATTCTCTCGTATTTTGAAATGAAGATCGATCGGTGAAATTTACTGAATAGCTTTCTTAAAAATAAACTTCTATTAACTTTTATACTTCCAGATTTTTTTTAATAATATTTTGAATGAATAAGTTTAATAAACCCTGGTTGACAAAATGGTAATTTTTTTAAATGTAAATAAAAATTTATACATTGATTGTTAGATGGATATAATTTTGTGTTGTCAATAAACAATGTTTGTTTATAATCATTTTCTTATTTTTTGACAAAATTGATAAAGATTAATATTTGATTATTTAAAATCAAAAAGTCTATATGAGAGAATGCTTTTAAGATTCAATTTATTTTGCAATTTCTTTAATTTCATCAAAAACAAATTTTTATGAAATACTTATTATTTTTATGTAATAAAATTGACACATATGAGAAAAAATATATGAAATCACAAGAAATGCATTTTTAATATTTTGTTTTCAGGAAGTTTAAAGTAATTCTCTGTAGTTGAAGGAAAGGATTCTGATGGCAGATTCCCTTGAAAATGCAGTCAATTCGAATACTAAAATTGACCACATTTTTTCCCATAACTTATCTGGATTAGTAAGTGTGAAGGGAGGAGGGGGATTCATTAGAAAAATTACACTCAAGTGCAACAGACAGGATTGCCACAGCATTGGAGAACTAAGAAAATGCAGGAAATTTAAAAAATCATCTATAAAATAAGGAAAATGCAGCAAATTTTCTTAGTTTTTTCCCCGCCTAAAAAAATGCTGATCTCTTTCAACACTTCCCCGCCTAAAAATGCTGCCATTGATTTAAGAATAAAACATCATTTGTGATTACCAAAATGCCGAAATTCACCCATTTACTACTTACTCTCCTTTTCTTCTGCATTAAATCTGTCCAATTTCTGAGAAAAAATATTTAAGTTGGAATAATAACTACAAGTTACTTGAATACTAATAGAGCTAGTGAAATTTAAAAAATATTCTTTTAAGCAGAATGTTTTATATTTGAGAAGAATATTATGAAAAGGATATTTCAAAGCATATCCAAAAGTTTTGTTTTAAAAGCTGCATCTTATTTAAATCCACAGTTTTTGAAAAATAATGCAATATTATATGAAAAGTGAGTGATTGTTTTGCTTCAACTGCTTTAGTCCAAAGTGCAAATTTCCACTAGTTCAGAATGTGCAAAGAGCAAGTTTGAAATTTCCCTGAAAAAACTAAAGTGAATGCAACTCAAGACTTGCAACTCAAAAAAGAAATCTGATTAAATTTCTGTTATCTAATGTTTTGAGATTCAAAGATGTCATTTCTCATTTTTTAGAAATTGTAAAACTATTTCTTGTATTGTCCTATGACAATATGACTGTGGAAACTGGATTTAGTATCAATAAGGGTATGTTTGTTTATTGTTTCTTCTTTCCTCTTGCTTTTCTGCTGATAAAAGCTAGAGAATATTGTTATTTTATTATATATAGCACATGATCATTGTTCACATGTTTCCTTTTATATTGCACATACATAAAGAGAAAAGGGATTCCCCCTTCCCCCAGATTTATGGTATGGTATGGTGAGGTTTATTGGCTCAAGGTCCAATTTAGGACAAGCTGTGCCATCCACAAGGGTATTTAAACAGTTCCATTATAAAAGTGTATCGGGATGCAGGAAGTCGCTCACCGCTCGCTTTCCAAAGATCAAGTGAAGGGACGAAGGTCGTGTTCTTCCTTTTATATCCGCTGAAACTGGTTTCTCTTCTTCTCGCCACATTGGCATTTTTTCCGCGCTAGTGGTGAGTCGTTACAGGAGCCCCCCACCAGCGACAGCGAGATTTTAGGAGTACCGACGATTGAACCGAACACGCCGTCCCGAGAGGGTGACAGTCTCTGGTCGGGTAACCCTTCTGGTATCTCTGCTGATGCACTTTGTTGAGCCGGGGACTCTGATGCTGACTGTCGAGTGCTGTCGCAATCGTGCAAAACATAGGCAGGTTTCACACTGTCGATGTTCAGTGTGAGTTCTTTCCCATGTTTGTCGATTTTAAAGCTTTCTTCGGTCCTATGGAGAACCCGAAATGGACCCTCATAAGGAGGTTGGAGGCTTTTCCTGAGTGCATCCGTCCGGAGGAAAACATGCGTGCAAGACCCAAGATCCTTGATTACAAACATTGTCTGCGAACCGTGTAGCTGTGGTTTAGGAGGCAATAGTCGCTGCATTACCTCTCTCAGTTTCCCCACAAAGGTAGATGGATCGGGACTGTCACTGTTGGGCTTAAAAATTCCCCTTAAGTCTAATGGGAGCACCATATAACATCCCTGCAGTTGTCGCTTCCAGATCCTCCTTCCATGTTGCTCTGAATCCCAAGAGGATTGTCGTTAATGCTAAGGACCATTGCACTTTTCCATGTGCCATGATGGCTGCTTTTAGTTGCCGGTGGAATCTTTCGACTTGTCCATTCGCAGCTGGATGGTATGGTGTTGTGCGCTGTACCCAAGTACCCAGGAACTTAGTTAGGGCTTGAAAAAGTGCAGACTCAAATTGTATGCCTTGGTCCGTTGTTACTCTGACTGATGGTCCAAATCTGGCTATCCATCCCGAGTAAAAGGCTGTTGCTATCGTGTGGGCCGATATATCCACCAAATGGAATGCCTCTAGCCATTTAGAAAAGCGATCGACGCAAGTAAGGCAATATCTAAAGTTTTCAGAAGGGGGAAGAGGCCCCACTATATCAATGTGAACATGCTCAAATCTAGTGCTAGGAGGTACAAAACTACCATGTTTGCTTTTAGTATGTCGTGACACTTTTGCTTGCTGACATTGTAAGCACGTACGAGCCCATAGCGTCACTCTCATGGAAGGCCAAACATATCTTTCGCCGATCATCTTGACCGATACGCGTATACCTGGATGTGACAGTGCATGTAAATATCTAAAAATCTCACGCCTAAAATTCTCTGGTACGAATGGGAGGATACGACCAAGGGACACATCACAATGCAAGGTTACTGGAGGCTCACCTACAGGAAGAGGTTGCAACACCAATGAAGTTGCGTCTGAAGACAGACGGATCTCGCAACTCGGGATCCGTCTGTTGCTCCCCAGCCATCTTTCGGAAATCAGTTGCAGTAGGCTTTTCAATTTTAAAGATGTTTATCCTTGAAAGCGCATCTGCAACCACATTGTCAGCTCCTTTTAAGTGACGGACGTCCGTTGTGAATTGGCCAATGAAATCTGGCTGCCTCGGCTGTCGAGGTGAGCATTTGTCTTCTTTTTGTCGAAAGACAAACGCCAACGGTTTGTGGTCGGTAAATAGGATGAAATTTCGACCTTCCACCATGTGACGAAAATATTTAATGGCCATGTAGGCTGCCAGAAGTTCTTTCGTACGCGCTGTATTTCTGATGGGCAGCAGAAAGCGATTTCGAATAAAATGCAAGGGGTTGCCAGCCAGTAGTAACCTTCTGTTGGAGAGCAGCACCCACGGCATTATTTGAGGCATCCACTACTATGGCAAGCGTGGCATTAGCAGAAGGGTAGAACAAAACCGTAGCCTGCGCCAAGTCCTGTTTACACCTTTCAAATGCATTTCTGACTTCCTCCGTCCAGTGGATGGGTGTTTTGTCATTCTTCTTGACTACCTTTAAGAAGTCATTCAGAACCGCCTGCGTTATAGCTGCTTGTGGCACGAAACGCCGATAGAAATTGAGTGCCAGGAATCTCCAGAGCTCTTTCACCGTACTCGTTTCAGGGAATTCCGTAATAGCCGATACCTTTTCTGGGAGTGGGATAATGCCATCAGGTATAACAATGTGGCCCAGAAATTTCACGGATGATTTCCCCAGGACACACTTGGAAGCATTTAGCCGCACGCCGTACCAATCTAAGCGCCGGAATACTTTCTTCAGGTGTTCCAAATGCTGGCTGTTGCTTTCTGATGCGACCAGGACGTCGTCGAAATATGGCACACTAAAGTCCATACCACTCAAGACGTGATGAATAAATCTTTGGAACGTGGCAGCAGCGTTGGAAAGTCCAAACGGCATGTACAAAAAGTCCAAAGGGCGTAGCAATGGCTGTCTTTGGAACGCCCTCTTCTTGCACTGGAATCTGATGATAGGCCTTTGCAAGGTCCAGAGTTGAGAAAATTTTCTTTCCCTCGAGCACCTACAAGCAGTCTTGGATATGGGACACTGGATAGCGATCTGGAATTGTCACACTATTCAGCTTCCTGAAATCTCCACATGGACGCCAGTCTCCATTGCTTTTGGGAACCACGTGAAGAGTCACCTCTCTCTGCCCAGCAGCTTTTCGAAGGCCTACAAACCCCTGTTGCCACCAGAAATTCAAACTCCTGCTTCGCAGCCCTTAGATTGTCAGAGGGGAGTCTTCGCGGTCTTGAGAATACTGGCGGTCCCGTAGTTTGAATGCAGTGCTTGACATCGTGTTTAGCCTGGTGCATCGAACTAGCTTCAGTGAGCGAAGGAAACTCAGACAGCAGTTGATGGAACTCTGTGTCTCTCTTGATTGTTTTGATGCTGGCACTCTGATCACTCTTCACTATTCCTCGTGATTGAAGTTTTGTAAGATTAAGCATCCTTGGCGAACGTCGACTAACAGTCCAAAGTGGCGAAGAAAATCTGCACCAATAATTGGTTGTGAAACTGCTGCAATTACAAACGGCCAATAGAAAGCTCTACGCAGGCCTAAATCTAACTTGAGGAGAAGCTGACCAAAGGTAGGTTCAGTTCCATTTGCTGCAAAAAGTTGAAGTTTCGCCTTTTCAGAGCGTTGTTTGGACGATGAGGGTGGAATAACGGATATATCTGCACCTGTATCAATCAGGAACTTTGAAGATGTTGATCTATCAGACAGGTACAAACGGTGAATTTTAGTTGAGCCGTCACCCGATGGTCCGAGTGACGGCCGTTTTAGTTTACCGCCGAGAAAGAGCAAGGTGATCTGCACTGCTGAGCTCTCCGCTTGAAACGCTGGTGATACCAGAAGTGGGAAGGATTTCCCTCTTCTCTGTTAGCCTCTCTCTGGCGAAATCGTCTACCAGACTCTCGGGAGCGGGATGAAATCTCCATCAGAGTGGCTTGCATGGATGTTTCCTCTGATGACACAGCCTGGATCGAAATAGCATCTGTTGCTGCTGCCATGATTCCGTCGGCCATCTCCGCTAACCGCTCCAATTTGTCGTTGGTGATAGCCAAGATCTGTTGCACGTGGGTAGGCAGCCGTTGGAAAAACAAGGACTTCAATACCTCTTCGCTGATCTTGTTGCCGGCCTTATTCTTCATTTCTACCAACAATCGGGAAGATTTTCGATCCCCGAGCTGCATCCCGGAAATAACGTCTTTTAACTTTTGCTCCTCACTTTGCGCGTACTGAAAACACAATCTTCTTCGCAGGGTCTTTCTGCCGGCGGATCTTGCATATGTCAACGACGACTTCCAATTCTTCCGGTTGCAATACCGACACAATATGGTGAAATTTCGTAATTTCAGTTGTCACACCGGCGAGAATAAATTGGCTCTCTATTTGCTTGAACCATAGTTCTGGATTAGCACGCCAAAATGGAGGGGCTTTGACGGCGCTTCGTTCTGCATAATTAATCACGATAAGTAATAAAAATAACGTGGAATTTTGTACGAGCACAGTTCAAAGAGATCGCTAAATAAAACTTTAGTCACTTTTCTGTTAAAATCGTTCCGATGGTGATGGATTTTTCACAAGAATCGCATGGTTCGTTCAAGTCCAAAGGTCACCAATATCGGGATGCAGGAAGTCGCTCACCGCTCGCTTTCCAGAGATCAAGTGAAAGGACGACACAAGGGGAATGGATTAGGAGCTCCGGCGCCCGTAGGGCGCCATCTCCGGTCAACTAAAAACTTGTAAACTTGACTACATCGTTTGTTCATGAGTGGGTCGAGGTCTGGATCAAAGTGGAGAAGGGTCTTGAATGCGTTGGGAGAAAGAGACATCGCTTTAAGTACTATTATGGTTTGATGAATCAGGAGGCTGGATCTCGGCGGTGGGCGTGGCTATTTTGTAGTGGGGTCTTCGGCGAGGAGAGCATCTAGGATTATGAGGAGTTTTTTCGCGCTTGTTTTTTGCTTTCTTGCTTAACCTAATGGCTTGAAGGATATTGGGGAATTCGGTCAGCAGTTCTTTAATTTCTTGGATATCACTTAGGTGGTTTTTCATCTCTATTATATCTTCCATTTCCTGTGTTGATTTGGCTTGTGGAGGCTGTGGGCGTCTGGGTTTTGGGCTTGGGTTGATGGTTTCTTGGGTTCTTTTGGGGATTCTTCTGGTCGTTACGTCAGCGTATGATCTTCTGAGGTGGTTTACTATTGTGGTCTAGGTTCTTGGAATTGCAGGGCATCCCTTCCAGGCTGCGAGATGTCCTGTCATTTTGCAGTTGATACATACTGGGTTTTCCATTTTCTTTTTTATATTGCAGTCTCGGGTGGGGTGCTCTCCATTGCATTTGATGCATCTTGGTTTGATGTTACAATTTCTCGCCGAGTGATGAAAGCCAGAGCAGTTAAAGCAGATGGTAGCTGTAGGTTTATTTCAGTAAGGTTCGACTTGGATGGATAGGAAGCATAGATTTTTTAAGTTGTAGATGTTCTTGTAGTTACCATATTTTCTGACTTCTACTAGGAATAGGGGGAGGAGGGTTCTTGATCGGAAGTTTTTTAGTTGGCTTACTCTCTGTATCTTGTAATTGCTGTTTTCTAGCTCGGTTTTTATTTCGTTGATATTGGAATTTACTGGGAGACCTCTGATGACAATTTTTATGGGTCTTTCCTCGGGTGCTTCGTTATTAATGAAGTCTTGGTTTTTGGTCATGAGGAGTTTGATGATGTCTTTTCTGGCTTCTTCTGTTCGGGGTTGAATTTGTATGTATCCTCTTTGGTACTGGTTCTCGGTATCGGGGTGAATTCTTTTAATCTCTTGAAGGATCAAATTGTAATTTTCTTTGATGACCAGGCTAATAGGTGCTATGGATTGGGTTGGTTTTACTGTTTCTTCTTGTAGTTGGGAGTATGCGTCATCTGTGCTTAATTGAAATTTCTCTTCGGTACGGGGCTTTTTGGCTGCTTTCTTGGGTGGTACTGGTTGGAATTCATTAGGGGATTTCTTCTGTTTAGGTGGTGTTGGAGAGGTCATTATGGCATCTGTGTCTTGCATTTGGAGATAATTTGGATTTTTGGTCTGTGGTTTGCTAGGAGTTATAGGAGTTAATGGGATTAAGGTTGGAGTTGCTGGTCTGTCTGCTCAGATTTCTGAGCTGACTTGTGTTTCCATTTTTTCAGGGAGAGTTTTCGCAACATAAACAGTGGATCCGTCCTCGGCTGTCCTGGCTTCGAGAGGGATTTTATCAATCGGCTCTCTGCATTCGAGGCATTGTCCGGTCAATGTAAGTGTTGATTTTCGGCAGGCGGGACAAATTGCCTTATGAAATATGGCCAATACTAGAGTAGTTCCGGCGTCCATTCACTTGGAGTAACAGAATTAATAATAATAGTGAAGGGACGAAGGTCGCGTTCTTCCTTTTATCTCCGCTGAAAGCGGTTTCTCTTCTCGCCACATTGGTGAGAGTGGTACCGCGCTAGTGATATGCCGCTACAAGTGTAAAAGGTGTAAATAAAACAAGGATACATTGTAAAACGTCAAAAGTTTAGAAAGTCTGGAAAAGTTTTGCCACAAGAATAAAAATAAATCTCAAATTTTAAATGCTATGAAAGAAACCAATGGCTTTTAAAAAGTCAATAAGTTTTGTGTGGTTTATAATGAGGTGGTCCTGTAAATTTATCCTGTAAAATAGGCGAATGAAAGTGTGTTAAATGATCAGAAGTAAAATTAGGACATTGAGTAAGAATATGTGCAATAGAATTGATCACTCCACAATTTGTACAATGAGGAACTCGTTCACCAAACAGCAAATGTCTATGTGTATACCTTGTGTGTCCGATTCGTAGACGAATTAATTTTACATCTGCGCAACGGTTTGGTAAAACTGATCACATATTTATTTTTGGTTGAATAGCATGTAGTTTGTTATCAACTTGCCTGTCCCAAACTTCTTGCCACTTTTCATAGATATACCGTTTGATATAACTTGATACATCACAAAAGGGAACACGGAAATTGAAAGCTTCTGAAGCTAATTTTGCAGCTTGATCTGTAAGCTCATTGCCATGGATTCCAACGTGATTCGGTACCCAATAGAAAATTACGTCGAAATCTCTGTTGACCAGTATTGATAGTTGTTCCATGATTTGTGCAACAATCGGTTGGCAAGGATAATCAAAATTTTATAATTGTTGCAAAACACTCATGTTGTCGGTGTATATTTACGAGTGTGAAATGAAGAAATATTTTGTAGAGCATATAAAATAGCAGTTACTTCTGCTGTGTATACTGAACAATATTTGGAGAGAATATAATTGTAAGAAGTGTTATATAAAATAACGCCAAAACCGAGATGATTCATCATTTCTGAACCATCCGTAAAAATTGTTTTATAATTGTTGAATTGAGCGCAATGCTCAAGGAATAGCCGCTGAAGCGAATGTGCATCAATACAAGATTTTTTGAAGCCAATGAATGGGTTTATGTGAGAAATCGATGGTGTATTCCAGGGAGGAAAGTAGAAATGGTCAACAGACAATATTCTCACTTCAGAGAGTTGTGTGTTAGAAATGAAGGATTTCATACGTTCATAAAATGGACGTTTAGCCGTTGGACGAGCATTATAAATTCGCTCTAAGAATTGATTCAGAGGGGTGTAATTTAAAGGATGTTTAGGTATAGATTAAACCTTAAAATAATATTGCAATGATAATTTCTGGCGACGTAGAGAAAGTGGAAGTTGATGGCACGTCACATATAAACTTTAAACTGGGGATGTGCGGAAAACTCAAGAGCAAATCCTTTAGAGCAGAATGATGGATTGTATCAAGTTTTTTCAAAGCAGAAATGTTAGTAGAACCATATGCTATACAATCGTAGTCTATCCGAGATAGAATTAAAGCTTCATAAACTCGGATTAATGATGTCCTATCAGCCCCCCAAGATGTGTTGGAGAGAACCTTTAGGATATTTAACATTTTTTCGTAGAAATGAGATGTGAGGGTGAAAAGAGTTTTCGGTCGAAAATTACCCCTAGAAAACGAAATGCTGGGACCACAGGTAGAACTCTGTTGTGTATATAAATTTCAGGATCATTGTGAATACTGCGTTTTCTACAAAAATGGACGCAACAACTTTTACTTGATGAAACTATGTATTCGTTCTGATCGCACCATTTGACAAGACTATTCACAGCAGTTTGCAACTGCCTTTCAATCAGTCTCATGTTTGATCCCTGTCAAGAAATTTGTATATAATCAACATAAAATGTGCTTAAAACAGATGAAGGAAGTATTAAAAGAATTTTAGAAATATGAATGATAAAAAGGGTAACGCTTAATACGCTACCTTGAGGAACACCTTCCATTTGAATGAAAGAGTCGGAGAATGTTGTTCCAACACGGACCTTAAAAATCCGACGAGTCAAAAATTTTTTAATAAAAAGCGGTAATTGACCACGAAACCCAAACTCAAAGAGGGTTCGAAGTATCCCATAACGCCAAGTCTAATTATGTGTCTTTTCAATATCTATGAATATCGAAACCAAATGATTTCTGTGCACAAATGCATTACGGATTTCCTTCTCCAGCTGTAGAATATTGTCTAGAGTAGATCTACCTTTGCGAAATCCACTTTGATGTAACGATATGAGTTTTTCCAATTCTGGTTGATGGATAAGCCGAAAATTAACCATTCTTTCCAATGTTTTGCTTAAACAACTGGTAAGTGCAATAGGATAATAATTTGGATGATCCGTCGGATCTTTCCCTGGTTTCAAAACTGAATGATAGTAGCTTCCTGCCATTGAGAAGGAAAAACTCCTTCATTCCAGATTCTATTATAAAGGTGAAGAATATTGTAAAGTGAGGAAACACTCAAGTGGCGAAGCATATGGTATGATATTTTATCATGTCCCGGGCTGGTGTTATGAGATTTGGAAAGGCCTTTTCCAGCTCATGCATGTTGAATTCAGAGTTATATGGGAGGGCATGTCTTACTTTGAAGTTAATTGGCTGCCGCTCAGTACAGCTCTTAATACTTAGAAACGTAGGATTATAGCTGTCTGAGCTAGACACTTTGGAAAATGTTTCAGCAATAATATTAGCTATATCTCTGGGTGATGAGTAAGTAGAGGAATTATTCTTCAAAACAGGAAAGGAAAATTCTTGATAAATACCGTTAGCAGCCTTTACTTTTTTCCATAAATGCTTGCTAGATATATTAGATTTAATACGAGATACGTATCCAATCCAATATTCCCTCTGACTGCGTCTTCGAATTTATCGGACAAATGCCTTTGCATACTTGAATGCAACGAGATTTTCTGTTGTTGGACGCCTTCTAAAAATATTCCATCGTTTACTTTGTGTTTTCTCTGCTTCACTGCAGGCATTATTCCACCAAGGTTTGGAAAGCTTATGAGGTCTTGTAGAACTTTTTGGAATGGCAGTATCAGCGGCATATAATATAATTTCAGTTATTTGTGTAACAGCCTCAGAAATATCCAAACAATTAACCATTGCCTCAGTGATTGTGGCCAACTGCTGAAAGCTGTCCCAATCTGTCCGTAGAAATAAGTAGACAGATGGTCGTTGTGCCATCCTAACACTGTCAACAAGGGCAATGAAAATTGGAAAGTGGTCACTATTGAGAAGATCTCTTCCAACTGAAAAATTTTAAAGTGGAAGTAAAATTGACGAACATATAGCAAGGTCTAATGAATGAAATGAACGAGTGGGTTCGTGAAAATATGTCTTTTCATCACTATTTAAGAGACAGAGATTATGATCAGAAATCAACTGTTCAATTTGCTGACCACGAGAGTTAGCGTCCTCATTTCCCCATAGGATGCTATGTCCGTTGAAATCACCGAGTAGTATAAAAGGAATAGGAAGTTGATCCACTAAAGAGTTTAAATCTTCTTGTAAAATCACCTCACGTGGAGGGAGGTATACACAGCAAACTGTTATAAGTGTCTTTATGTGGTCTTGAATAGCAACAGCCTGCAAATTGGTATGAAGGATAAGAGGTGTGCTGGGAAAGGAGTTGAAAGTGAAAATGTAAACACCTCCTGAAACACTAGCGTTTAAATTTGTATTTGAATCTTTGCGTATGCAGTTGTACCCTCTAATTGTAGAAATTATTGAAGGTTTTAAATAGGTCTCTTGTAATGCAAAACAGACCGGCCTGTGTTCATTTAAAAGCGATTTGATTTCGACGGTTTTGGAACAATACCCACGACAATTCCACGAAATGAAACCAGACATAAAAAAACGAAGAAATGTTTGAACAAACTACAAATGACCATCTGGGGGAGATTTATTAGGAAGATGTTGGTCCATTTCTACCCAAATTTATGTGGCAATCCTGAATATAGTTTCCATAAGAAACAAACATGTCGGTGAAATTAATTAAAAAGTGAAAATTCAATAATAATTTTTTATAACGATTTTCCATTTTTTATAAAAATTATAATGGTAATGTTTGATAAAATTACAGAAATGCAAGATATATATCTACAAGAAATCTATTCAATTTATAGTCTAACAACAATATTTTAGCCTAGTTGCTGAAAAAAATTAAAGCTAATAAACTTCTGCTTAAATGTAATCTACATTCAAATATATATGAATTGTATATGAAGAAACAATTGATTACAATTCTTATGTCATTGTATATTTACCCTAAAAGAAATAATATAGTAAAAAACAATCAATTTATAAATTTGTATGCAAACTTCAAAATAAAATGTGATTTTCAGTAAAAAAAATTTTTTTTTTTTAGATTTCCCCCCCCCCCCCCCCACAATTTTACTCCAGAAGTAAGAATGGTGTTTTAACACATTTAGGAAATGAAAATAATTTTTTTTAAATATGTTTTCTTTAAGATTAATGTAAAATAGTAATGGGTAAATACATATATACATCTTAAAATAAATATTTTGCTTTCACAACATAAAATTCTTTTCAGTTGGTCAAATTCTGTGAAATTCTATTCTAAAATTAATGCAACAAACCAATAATTTTCAAACATAAGATCATAGCCTAATTCAAATTGGTGATTATCAAGCACATTTCCAATGATTATTAATACAGTGATTCGTAAGGATTGAAATTGGAGTAAACATATCAAAAGAAACCATCCTTCATAAGATAATTTTCATTAGAGATATTACTTGTGTATAGAGAGGGAGTTGTTTGACCTAAAGTTCATGGTATTGCTGAAATAAAAGGTTGTTATGACTATCTTATAGTGCAAGAAATCCAACCAGCTGATAACAGATGTCATTTTATTTCACCAGAAAACATGAAACATAAGTAACAAAAACAAAGTTGAGATGTACCTGAAGAAACAAGCAATCTAGACTTGCAAATTGTTAATTAAGCCTGCTGATGTCAAAGAAAAAAAATTAAGTAAATCACTTCAACCCCTCACACTTACACAAGTTTGGAAACAGGACATGGAACTTTATAGAAAAGTCTCAGTCACAAATGATGGTAAAACTAAAATTTTTGTATTTTCCAGTCTTCATTTTTACCATTAAGATCAAGGACTAATAATTGGATATCCATTAAGAATGCAGTAAATGTCCTTCCAGTCATGAAAGAAGATGCAGTTTATCACACTGCCAGCACTGAGCTGCATAGTATCCACAGGATCAGTGTAGCTGGCCTGTCACAACAATAATGCCAATAACATGGCAGGGAAACAATATTACAGATTTATAACATATGCATTTAGTATTTTGGACAGTTTATGGAAATAAGAAAAAAAAATCAT
>JAPMOR010024675.1:1485540-1509260 GCA_026543865.1 Argiope aurantia | reverse complement strand
GCATTTAGTATTTTGGACAGTTTATGGAAATAAGAAAAAAAAATCATTGTAAATTTCCAACTATAGGTTACTCAAACACTTATTAATACATTTGTATAAAAGGTTTCATAAAGCAAGATCTTCCATAATTAGTATTTATTATGTTTCATTAAACCTTTGTGAAAATACATAAACAATTCATAATATGACATGCAAATATTTGCAAATCTTTTACTTCAACATATTGTTCATTTTTATTAGTTGCCCATTCATTATATACAAGCTTGCCATTGCAATTTGAACAACTTGATTCTCAATTCACTTTAAGGGAACTAGGGTAATTAGAATCTCCAATAATTTGAGTTTTCAATTTCAGTCATATAAAATAGTAGAAATTTCATCCATTAAGTATATATATATAGGGGGACTTTTTTTTAATCTGACACTGTTCAAAGAGCTCTGTAGCTGAAACTATTGGCTGGAAAGCCTCAAAATTTAGTCTGGGGTCTAATGATGACATGGGAAATTGGAGATTTAAATGCAAAGTAAAATTTTTAACTATGTCTAAAAAATACAGTAAGCAGACAAATGAATGAAATTGCAGTCCTTTTACTAGAAATGTGTTTTATTCAAGAAAATAATTTCCCCGTAAAGGTTAAAAATAACAAATGAAAAACAAATTTGGAATTAATGTTCAATTTTATTTCATTCTCTGTTCATTTTTCATTACTCAGTAGAGAATTAAAAAGGAAAAGAATTTGAAGAATGAAAATAATTTTTCTTCCGATAGGTGATAAAGTGGCTTTTTACTTTTTATTTCAACTGAAATTTTGTATAAAAACGCAAGCAAAACTACAAATTCTTGATGACATAGTCGAAAAAGCGCCAGTAATCTGTTATAAAAAGAAGCAGCAATTCGAAAGCATTAGTTGACTGTAAGATGGGTTTCTCTTTATCACAACGTGCGTTACTTGTGAAGCTGTTTTATCTTGGCCGGTGTAATGCTGCGGCAGCCCTTCGTAAATTTAGAAGTCTAAATAATTTGCATAAAGGCCCTTTATCGATTAATGTATTGAAAGCCATGATTCAGAAATTTGAAGAAACAGGATCTCTTGCACTTTGCCAAGGCAGAAGCCGGAAGCCGGTATCGGAACAAACAGACGTTGCAACTACAATTGTGGAAAACACCCAGGTTACCACTTCTGGCAGTAGCAGCTCACGAGCACAACAGCTCGACTTAAGTGCTTCAACAGTAAGGAAAGTTTTGCGAAAAATTATCCAGTTTTATCCTTATAAAATTACCCGCCAGCATGAATTAAGACCCAAAGATTATGGTCAGTGATTAATATTTGCTCTGACTTTTCTTACCAGGGTGGAGGTTGACGATCCTTGGGCCGTGGAAAATTTTATGGACTGATAAGGCCCCTTTTCATTTGAATGGGACTGTTAACACTCAGAATTCCAGAATCAGAGCATCCGGACATCCCCATGTGGTTAATGAAATCCCACTTCATTCGCACATATCCATTGCGGGTAGGTTGAGAAGTCGTGGGCATCAACTCCATTCGCACAAACTGTTTGGTGTGGTTTTACTGCAGACTTCATTATCGGACCATTCTTTTACGAGACTATTACCAAATCAGGACCACAGACATGTAGTCAACACGTATAAGTATCGGGTTATGCTGACAAGTTTGTAATTCCACACCTGCAACAAAGACTTGGATAGGATAATCTTTATGCAGGATGGAGCACCACCACACATTGGTCGACCGATACAACAATTATTGCGGCATCACTTTACAGAAGAAAGGGTTATCAATCGGGGATTATCACTTTGAAGGTTATCAAAGGGTATATGTTTTCCTGTTGCGTGATCCCCGCATCGCTCCCCGGATCTAACTCCATGTGATTTTTTTTCTTATGGGATTATTTAAAATCGAAGGTTTATGTTGGTGGAGTGTCGCTTGCTGAGTTGACAAAACAGCATATCATGGATTGTCATTAACGTTCCTTGATGTATGTTACGATCAGCCGTAGAGAATGTTGTATACAGAATGGAATGTTTGGGTCAAGAAAATGGTGGCCACTTTGAAAATTATCGATCTCTTCGCAGAGAAAATGTAACGGCCGAGTAAAGAAAAATAAACAGAGAATGAAATAAAATTGAACATTAATTCCAAATTTGTTTTTCAATTGTTATTTTCAACCATTAGGAGAAATTATTTTCTTGAATATAACACATTTCTAGTAAAATTACTGCAATTTCATTCAATTGTCTGTTTACTGTATATATTTTTAAAACATAGTCAAAAATTTTATTTTGCAGTTAAAATCTCCAACTTATGTGAAATTCGCCAAATTTTCCCTTGTCGGCGAGTTTTGGAATTAATTTTTTTTTTTTTTTGTTTTTCACGGATTCCTTTTTTTTCATGTCGTAATTAGCCCCAAACCAAATTTTGGGGCTTTCCAGCCAATAGTTTCAGCTACAGAGCTCTCTGAACAGTGTCAGTTTTAAAAAAATCACTCGGTATTAAATTAATTAATTAATGTAAATTAATTTCTGAAAATATATAAACAAGACAAAGCATATTTTCTTTTTCTAACTTTTGGTGTATATACATAAAATTCTTTTTATTACATTCGTATGAAATTTATTACATTCGTAAGCATTATGCATCTGTTAAACCTATTTTCATGCTTTTCGAACCGAAATATATTTTAAACATTTTATAAAAAAATATGCATTCTTCATATTTTCAAATTATTTTGTATGCAATATTTTTTAAAATATTGAAATATATTCACTATTATTAGTGAACAATATTTCTAATAAATAGTTAAATACCATTCAGAAAAATAAATACATAAAAACATTTTTTTATGTAGTTTTAAAGTGAAAACTGCTCATGTTTTCAATATATACTAAAATTTTTAAAAGATGTGATATTCTAATAAGAATATTCTAGTTTCTTTAAGTCAAATGGTGCTCTCTCACAAGCACTTAGTGATGTTCTTGCTAATACATGTTTCTATGCAAAATTTGTTTCATTGTCTAACTTATCCTCAACACTAAATATATTATGACTATTTTCTGATTACAATTTCAGTATCTCTGTGAAATATATTTAAAGTTTGCAAAAATTCTTTTAAATCACCCAGTATATTGCGAAAAAAAAAAACCACACAAAAAGTTCCTTTCTTTTATAAAAAAGGTCTTTAATTAAAATGATTTAAATATACACAGATGAAGAAAACTTACAAAAACATGCAAAGAATGTCTTTTAATGGATTAAAAAAATTCATTTATTTTTGTGTCTTGATCCTTCCCAATCTCTTGCTCCTGCTAATATGAAGCTGACTCTTTTAAGTATATCTGGTACTGTTGCTTCTTTATACTTATGTTGGACACATTCTGAATAAAAAGAAAAATATATATACATATATAATTCTATAAGTTGTATTTGCTAAGTATGGTAAAAAGAAAAATGAGAAATTTAATATACTAAATTTTAAAGCTATATAAGACAATTCTATTGGAAGCATTGTCGTTTTGAACTATAATAAAATGATAACTTCAATGATGCTTAATGTTGAGCACTCTCCCTCATTTTTTTAAAAATTATTACTAGATAGAGGTTATTTTCATAATATCCTTAAAATTATCCTCTCAGAGTTATAAAATATAAGAGAACCATTAAGAAAAGAATAAAGTATTCAATGGCTAAATACTCAAATTGTATACGAACACAATTTTGAGCTTCTTGTTCGAAAAACCATTATATAATAGTTTGCTAGGGTCGATTTGTTGTATTTGCTCACCTTGATTACATCAGCCATTATGAAAAAAGAAGGATGTCCAACACTCTGATTTTTTTAGAAACTCATTATAATAACGTTTTTCCTCCTGCCTCATCAAGCAGTTTATAGATAGCATATCAACTAACAAATTAAAGAAGGAACTTAAATGTATAATAGTTCATGAAGAATTTTCAGCCAACTCATGATTCTAAATATAATATTTTCATATGCAATCAAAATATGCTTCTTTGTTAAGAGCATATAATTTAGTATACCTTTTAAGTCTTATTTCTTCAAGTGACCAAATTTAAAATTTAATAAAGAACAGTTTAAGTGTCATAACTACAAAAGGAATTTCTAATAGTTGCATTTATGAATAATTTTATTTCAATATCTAGGAATAGACAGAATGAGAGATACTACTTTCAAAATTTAGCACCTATATGCAAGTTTGATGATTAAGCCTGCACAAATATTCGTCCATTGAGTTTGTTTTGTTAAAAATATATTTAATATGTTCATACAGATTTAAGTAGTAAAATAGACAGACTGCTTTTTGATAATATCATCAAAAACATCATTGAAATAAATAATTTTGATGTTAAAAGTGCATAAAGAATTTCATTCTTCTAACCCGTTCCATTTTCCAATTAGTGTGCTCTCAAACAGATAGATATAATTTCAAATGTGCCCCCACCCTCTTTTTTTTAATGTTCCAAAATATGAAAATTTACTGAAATCTAGTCTTCAATTTATTTTAAGCCAACAACTCTTTATCCTATTTAATTTGCATATGGACATGTAAAAAATATTTGTCTATTTTAAATATTGTTTCATCACTATAAATGTTACCCTCAATCAGTTCTATAATCAGGTAAATGGAATTACATTCTGCTAATAACTTTTATAATATCTTCATAATTCAAAAGTTTATTATAATGTAAGTAATTGGTTAGGGTTAGTAGGCAATTATCTAACATTTGCTAAGAGCATTGAAATAATTAAAATATTGTTGAACTTTCTTTTTTTTAAGTGTAATATTTTTATACCATAATCTCATAAAACTTAATAAAATTGCCTCTTTTTAATAAACACTTGACAATTTCATCACCTTAAAATTACTTTATAGTATTGGTTTCTCACCAATTAGCAATTTTTTTAAAACAAAATTGGTTAAATAGTCTATTTTATTCACCATAAATATTAAGATAGCTGTTAATTTATTATGGCAGAATCAACTAAAAAGGCTGAATGATGAAATGAGTTTGAAAAAACATACACATATTAAGGATAAATTTGAATCGTCTTGTTTATTTTTCAAAAATTCCTGTCCACAAAAACAAAGGTTTTTTTTTTTTTTTTTTTTTTTTTTTTTATAATAAAATCAGATTTTTTTTTATATATAGTCTCTAATAGGTTGGCTCTTTTTTGGGGGCAAAGTTTTTTTTGCAAACAAATTTAAGTTCATCTCAAGAACTACTGCAAATTTTCTGAACAAAATTTGATATAGTACATACATTACAGATTGAATTATTGAAAAATCTCAATTTCCATAATGGGGAAAAGTTTGAGTTAGTAAGCAATTATCTATTAATTTGGCAGACAAATCTATCCCTTTAAGCTAATTCCATCGACACTAATTTTTTGAAAAGGAGAAAATAAATAACAAAATTTACTATCTCCTTTTGATTTTTTTAATGATAGTACATTATCAATTTATTAAAAAAAAAGAAAATCGATAGTTGTGATTGATTACTGAATAATAATGCAAACAATACTCTTGCTTCAAAATTTTATTTAGAAATTAAATATCATTATAACACCAATAGCTTTAAATTAATATGCTTTATTTTATAACCAAAGCTATTGTTAAAATTTTATATTAGGTGTTAAAAATACTGCCTTTTTTGCATTAATTCACTAAAATACTGATTCTGGAGATACAAGTTAAGTTGATGAAAAATCCATAAATAATAACTGGCTTTGATAAGTATCCACAAATTTATTTCAATAAATATTTAACAATAATAAAAATGAACTTGAACAAATATATTAAAATCAGATACCAGAATGGAGAACATTTTGATTAAGTTTTATAAATTTAAGTATTATTACTATAGTATTATGTATTAACTACATGGCAGTTATAAATTACCAAAATGTCATGTTAGTCTATTGATTATGTTCAATAAAGGCATGGAGCTAAGCTAAAAGTTCATATTTTACTTACAGTTAAAAGTAACAGTTAATTAAAAACATTATTATTCCTTTGTTATTGGTATATGATCCTTGAAATGGAAATCATTGTTTTCAACTTCATAGTTGCAGAAAAAGCAAAAAAAAAAAAAAAAAAGCTATGCTGATACATTTTTTTCCTCCATATATCTGACTTTATTTTTTTTTTTTTTTTGAGATAATATTGAAAATTTGTTCATCACTTAATTACAAGGTGAGTTGTTTACTGAATGACAGATTTTTTATGAAGAGAATGCTTGACTATTTAGATTCTGCAACTATATGTAATATTCATAAATTTCTGAACTTTGTTTCTATCACAGCTTCAAAATTAATTATATGTATCTATGATCAATATTTAAGGGATTAAAACTGATATCAAAATATTTTTAATACTTTTAATAATGATCAAGGATAGATTAACAAGATTCAAAATAATATTTATGTTTTGGAGTTGTAAATCACGTTGTGGGGAAGACACAATTTTGTAATGAAGTTTAAGAGCAAGATTTCTCAAACGATATTACACCTATGACTGATAATATATTAGATTAATCTGTGGTTGTATAGTAAATAAAAATAAGACATAACTGCATCTTGAACCTGATTTATGATTGAAATCAATGAAAAATAATAACAAGGTATTTCAAAATTGGTTACAAGAAAGGAGTTGATCAGGATTAAATCTCTGTTTTAATCCTGATCAAAATTAATTACAATATTTACTGTTATGTATTATAAATACTACACTATATAGTATTTTTTAAAATGTAAAATTTTCCTTTATAAATCTAATTGAATATTAAAAATTTTAAATGCTTTATTTTTTGATAATAAACACCCTAATTTTAACTGGAAAATGTTTTTATGATGGTACATATATTTTTGATTTTATATGGCATAAAATTTTAAGAGTTGAGGACATTCTCTTAAGGTAAAGCTGATTAATTTAAAATGATTGTCATTTGAGCTATTAAAAAAAGGATACATAATTTTGGCATACTTAGATTAGATTACATACTCAGATTTGTTTTCAAAACCATATCAATTTACATTAATAAATGATTTAGATGACAATGAGTTGCAATTATTAATAAAAATAAAAATATAATAGCTAAATACATTACCAACTAAAATGTTACACAAGTTTAGGTCACGGAACTTCTTTTTTGTCCCCTTGCGCCCATTTAAATTGTACAACACAGCAACTTTTCTTGACAACACAGTTTTCAAACAAAGAAGAACCATTTCTTTCCATGAATTATATGTCCTGCAGGTTAACTGTACAAACTGAAAAACAAGGTTATATTAACAAAAACATTGATTAAAAGAACAATTTGATACACAAAATAACAATATATGACATATTTTACATGATTAAAATTTTCAAGAAATCCATTTGAGTTTATCCAGCATGTGTTTTATATTTTGTTCAAATTCTCTATGGTCAATGTTCAATTAATGCTGACAACATAGGGAAAATCATGTTGTATCATTATGGAAATTAAAAGTTTTGAAAATAATCCTATGTATATCAAAATAGCTGATGCATTAAACTTCACGAATAATTAAAACCAAATTTCAAATATCTATATAGTTTAAGAAGAAATGGTACATTTTACACTAATCTGTCTTTTTTAATAAAAATAAAAATACATTTTGCATTTTTTTCTAAAAACAATTATTATTATTATTATTTTGTTCTTGAAAGAAATCAAAACAAGAAAACAAATTCTAACTTTCAAAAAGTTTAAAAAGAAACAGTTTTTAAAATTATATACATAAAGAAATACAAATTCATATAATTATTGTCAGAAATTGAAAAAAAGAGCAAAATTATAATTTTTACATATATTTTTATTGATTAAAATTAGCTATGAAATTTAATAATTATGTGCAATAAAAATACAATACACACATAAATACAATAAAAATAGAAGAAATTACACAATTAGATTTTCAAACTTTTCTCTTATTAATTAAATTATTAATGTCTTTAATTATTTAATGATTTATTTAGGAACTTTTAATTTTGATTCACAATTATTTTCTATTACATCATACATGTCTTTATAATGTTAAAATGAATAGAATCCATATTAAAATTGATAAGACCCATATTAAAACTGATCTATTTTTCTGTAGATAAATTTAACAGCATTATTCATTTTTAAAGAAGAATGACTAAGCTAATAATGAGGAGAACTAACAAAACATAATAGTAGATCATTACTGAAATAGCTGAGAAAATTAATTATTTTTCTTTTAATAATGCCTTTATATTTATTTTCAAATGACATTCTGTCTAATTAAAACATTTTATCGGAACAAATCCTGCAATATCAAATATTTTTATAAAGAAAATAAAGGTTTACAGCATTTTTAAGGAGCAATAGTTTTTTTTAAAGTATTTTTTTTTTTTTCATTTTTGAAACTGAAGCATTAAATATGCATGCATCAATACTTGATACCAGAATATTTTCTATAAGAAATGAAAAATAAGTTGACATACACATAAAAAAGAGAATGATAACACATACCAATTTACTTGCAATTCCATTATTTTCTAATCGTTTTTCTAATTCTAGAAGTTGCTCATCAGTTGCAATTGGGAAATTGAATTCATTTTTTACATTTTTCCATGACATTTGTTGAGGTAACAATTTTTGCAGTTGATCAATTTTTTGACTGTTTTCTGAAACTTCTGCCTTCAGCTCTTCAAGAGTGTTTTGAATATGGATTAAAATTTCGTATACATCTAAAGCAACTACAATATAAAAATGTAAAAATTAACACTAAATATATATATATATAAATATAAAATAATTAGCATTTACAACAGCAGTTTCATATAATAATCAAAATTCTGAAAATTAAAATTATGCTTTTATAATTTCAAATTCTATGAGTTGATTTTTATATTTAGAAGTACAATGAAACCTTTTTTCTTGATTTAATTTCTAAATTACAAATCTATCATTAAAACAATTTCAAATTAAAATTTGAAACAGAAGATTTTCAAAATTTATTTTTGAACAATATTACCAACATTTTTATGAATAGATATTCTATTAAATATTTATATATATATATAAATATATTACATAAAAATAATATAAATAGCTGTAATGAAAGACATTTTCCTAATGTTTCAAAAACCGTTTCTTTAGAAGCACCTACTCCCTAAGAAGTAAATATCTGCTAAAGCTCTAGATTCAATGGTTCAATTGGTAGAGCATTTTGACAATTTTTTCGGTATACAATAATTTTTAGATTGTATACCACCTTATAAACATGTCTAAAAAATTATGAGGAATCAGTCTTATGCATATAACTGCAATTAATGTATTTTATAAGACAGGATATAATAATTATTAATTTAATTAATTTTTATTAATTTATGAATATTTATAAAAGAGAGAAACATTTAGTATTTAGATTGTGAAATTGCCTATTAAGTTTTGCCAGCAATACACAAATTTTTGTTAGTAAATAATTTATAAAAAATGTAGGTCAACTTCAAGCACTTTAGACTGCAATTTTATAAAATTTCTGTGTCTCTTCAAAATAAAAATTCATACTTTCTATATTTTTCAAATCATAAGAAAAAACTGTGGTCTTTTCAGACAGTATGTAGGATAATTTTTTTAGTTGATCCATCTTAGCAATACATCTACATATTACAGATAAAACTAACAATAAAACAAGGGCAATAGAATTGTCTAGAATGTGATAAAAGATAACATAAAATAAAAGACAGACTGAATAATTCTGTGTTGTGTCAAATTCCTTGTGCACTGCCATCATATCAATAAATAGAAACATAAAATTATAAAAAAAAACTAATATAAACAAATAGTTTATTTTAATTATATTTAAAACACAAAGCCAATTTTCAGATGAACATATTATCTTGACTGTATTTACAACAATGAAAATTTTAACTATTGCTTATTTTATCAATGTAATTTTAAATGCCGTAAACCTAGGAATGAATGATAATAATAAAACTACTAAAATAAATTCACTAAAAAACACTAAATAAATTCACATAAATGAAATACAAGAAATTTGAAAATATCTTGAAGTGATTGTCATAGCATACAGTTCAATGTACTCAGTTTTACTAACTAAAAAAATAAAGATTGTTGATTTAGTTTAGGTTAGTTATATCAGTTTTCTATTTTAAAGCAATATTGAGGATATTTTGAGACAGATTTTATAATTCTAATATAAAGTCTGCATCACGGTGAGATGACAAGAACCTGAGCATGTCTCAATTTTTTAAACTTCGGCACCACACCAACAAGAGGATATTGTACCCTGACAGCTTTAATGTGCACCAGATTCACTTACACAGCAGTTCTTTAGTGGAATTGGATCATAAACTTAGAATTCTCCAGTCCTGAAGCTGTAAACCTTATCATCAGGCCACTGAAGCCACGAAGAACATTAAAAATCACTTTCCGCATTTTTAGTACATAATTCAGAATCATAATATTATAGAACTTCTCTAAAAAAATGCAAGCTAATAAATAAAACAATTTGTATTTCTTTAACTATTATTTAAGAGAAAATTAAAAAATAAACTTACAATTATTATTTGAACTATTTTGCTCTACATTATCAGTACGTGTCACATTATCATCTGATTCCACTGCAAAAAAAATGGGCATTATGTTTCCTATAACTTTATTAAATAATTGACAAATAAATATGCATTAAAAAGAACAATGGATTTAAATTATATTTACATATTTGTAAAGTTTTATGCAGTATTGTTGTTGTCTAACCAGATATTCATCTACCTTTCAGATAAAAGAATGAAGATAAAATAAATTTAAGCGAAGAAACATATAAAAAATAATTAAATAACTTATAGTGGTGGCTATTTTTACAGGGTGCCCCACAATGGCCTTAGTCATTTTAAAATTAAATAAGCTGGAAATGGAAATTAGCTGGGAAAAGATACTACTATAATTATTTTGAAAGCTGTAAAAATCTGATATAAAAATTTCTAAATATAATATTGCAATCAGGTGGCACTACACCTTGTAATTGCAATGTGGAGGGTAAAAAGAAAGCTATAATGTGTACTTTCTAAGCAACTGTTGCAATCACATCACAGTCACTTAAAAATTAGCAACTTTCACAGCATGATGGCTCATTATAAAAATTTCAGTCATTCTTTATAGTGTATCTATAGAAATGGATTCACTTGTTTTACCAAATTCATCTAGTATTGCAGGATTGTTCCAGAAAACAATATCCTTTGATGTGATCAATAAAAAATAATCACAAGATGTTAGATCTGGAGATTATGTAGGCAAATCCATGCTAATTCTAATAAATGTGGAATAGCTTCATGTGATGGCTCTCTTCTTAAAGTATTTCTCAAAAAATGCAATAACTTCTAATACATGGCATAACCCCCATTTTGCATAAATCGCCAAGTAGCTAGTCAATCTTTTAAGCACACTTTTCTACCTGCGACTACAGCATACAGTGCCACCTGTTGGCAATCTTAAGAATTACACTTTTATGTCTTTCAAAACAAACATATGACTGGTTTCTTCTATCAATTTTTGTTACCAAGGTATTTATAATGTGAACATTATTTATTATAAATCTATAAAATTGCATCCCTGCCAAGTTAATGTCATGATGAAGAGAAAGAGAGAGCCATTTTTAATGGATGTAGTTTAATAAGCCCCAAGCTTGGTGAAAAGAAGATTCTGGGAACGGAAGAATTCCGACTCTATCTTTATTAGACACTATAACTGATAATTCTTTTGGGAAATTCCATACCTGTCAAAAAATGTACATAAATGTTTGGGGATAGAGCAATTTAACCATTTCTCACCTTGGAATTTTGACTGCAGAGTGTACTTTAGTCATGCATTCTGAGCACTATTTTTGTTTCCTAACCAGTAGTTTTTTTTTTTTTTTTTTTTGCCTACTTGCAAGTTTTTACAAATGCTATTCTTTATGTAATTCTCAACTGCATTTTTGTTACCCATGTCCCAGATTTTTCATAAAATAAATCATTGATAGTTGATATCAACCTTTGCTGGGCCTCTTGCACAGTACCCAGACTGTAAGCTTTCCGTAACAATATGTGGGGCACAATGTATTAATTTGTTATTCAATATCATTAGGCTAGTTAAGAACATGAAGATTATTTATAAGGGATTAGAATGTAAAATTTATAAACAGAAGAAAAAATAAAAATGCAAGAAATTAAAATATTTGATAATAAAATAAATAGAAATCATACATGTTTTTTCATAATTAGGAAACTGCATTGAGGTGCTGGGCATTTCAACTTGAGTATCAAATGTCCCATTATGGTCCTGACTAGAATTTTCATAAACAACAGATGACTTAATGTTGACAATACATGGCAATTGGGTGCAGTCAGCGTTTCCTTAAAAATGAGGGGGAAAAAAGATTCATTTCAAGCATAATACACATAAATAACCATTAAAAAATTGTATGTGTATATACAATTGCAAAAATTTCACAGATATTATTTAAATTTCAGATCAAAGAAATTATGAAGAAGGAACAATTTATGAACATTTCACAATTGCTTGCCTTAAAATGATAATTACAGACTAAAAGAACTTAATTTTAATGTGATAAATAAAGACCAGTTTTTAAAGAGTAATATATATAAATATATACAAAGATTCTATCATAAATTAATACTTAATTCCTAAACTGTTAAAAATAGGTATATACTTCAAATTGCAAATATTATTTAAATGGCTTTATTATATTTTATTTTATTTGAGCCAATAATTTTTTATATTCAGGTATAACATTTCCATATGCTACAAAAAATTACAAAAGATAAATTTTTATGCAATCTTCAATCTTATTAGTCATATTTAGTAAATACTTTTAGCATTTTAACAATATAAATTTTTTAAAAAATTCATTTTTCTGTTACCAAAATCAGCCAAATCATGCAGTTTTGAATATCACTATTTTAGATATCACTAATATCATTGAATATCACTATTTTATTGAGGATCACTCAAAGCAGGTCAACCAAAGAATAGGTGATCCTTACTCAGTTTAGTTTAATTTAGTTATGTTAATGTCCCGTTTTTTAAGCAACACTAGGGCTACTTTGGAACTGATCTCATAATTTTGAACCACAGTCAGATGATGAGGACGACTCTTAAGCTGGCATCCCCCCCCCCTCCAAACTTCGGCACCACAACAGCGGGAGGACGTTTGGCTCCCATCGATTTAACGTGTACCAGATCGCACCACTTAACGTTCGAGACTAGTCGGGTCTCGAATCTGAAACGTCCGGTTCCGAGGCCGCGCCCTTTCACTAGGCGATTACGGCCTGGCACTTACTCAGGATGGCCACTGATTGGACTAATATAACAAAATTGAAGGCTTCATAACTTTAATCAGTTCTGATAAATGAAAAGTGAAATATTTTTATTATTATTATAGCCAGTTATTAGTATTAGTGTTGAAATGTTAACATATTAATAATAATTATCTATGACTAGAAATATATTTACTGATTTCAAAAGTATAAGAGACACTTTCAAATTTTAAATTTCGCTTTATTTCATCTTGGGAGGCAAGATTTATTTACAAGCAGAAGTGACGAGGCACATCACACAGAATGACACAAGAGTGAAAAGAGGAAAAGCAAATGAAATATTTATCTCCATGATTATATATTGTGGGATTTTGATAGGGATTTCTTTACACGCGTCGATTTAGGTAAGGGAATTATAGGGAACTTTTAAAAGAATGTGTTATGTCAATAAATTTTTATCCCTTCACTCAGAGTGTGGGAGCCACTAACTTAAGCATTTTTACAGAGCTTCTGTTGCATTTATTAAATAAAAAAGATGGAATTGGATCAGGAAATATGATAATATTTTAGAATGAATATGGTCTGAGTTAACATAAAACATGGGAAATTAATTAGGATTAAATTAAATTTTAAAATATCATTATATATATATATATATATATATAGATATATATGAGGGAAAGTTAAAAAGTAAAGGGACTTTTGCAGTTCCTTTTTCCAGGGTTTGGTAATACTGCTAGCATCAAAAGCTAAGAAAACTAGCTCATATCTACTTATCATTACAAAAGTAAAAATTTACTACTACAACATCTTTACCTTTTATAAAGAAAAGGTTAATGGAGAGAATCTAAACTAAGTTAAAAAGTGATTAAAAATCCTATTTTACCACTTCTGAGTATCTTTTTAACAACATGCTCCTTGGCTTTTAGAGCTTTACTCCGCCTTTTGCGTGGTCTGTCTGATATCTCTTCTTCACTTTCCACTTCACCTATCATACAAAACAGATAAAGCAAATAATAAATAAAACGAAAATCAAGAAAACATTACAATTTGATGAAATCAACTGAAACATATCAGAATAAGAAGGGAGAAATCTATTTTCTAAAATACATAAAATAAATAAGCGAAGAAAAATCTTGAGGTTATATATTGGGCATTTTATTATTTTATTAAGTTACATATTCATTAGATATTTTCTTTGTGAAGGACTGAAATTTGATGTAAACAAAAACACAAAACATAAAAATTGGAAAGTCCTTGAATTAAGTACAATCTATATAAATAAATGTGAATGTTTATTTGTTTGAACATTCTATAAATCCATACCTTTGAGAGAGTTCACACGAAATTTGGAACATATTCTTCAGCACTTCAAAGAGTTAATAACTCTTTAAAAAAAAAAAAAAAATTATGCCCCTAAAGGGGCTGAAATGGGGGTCGAATAATTATATATTTTTCAACTATAACTTTGGAATATATCATTACAATATACATATATATATATATTACTGTAATGGTTATCTCTCTGCAACTCAATTTTTTTTTCATATTGTGTGTGTATGTATATATATATATATATATATATATATATATACACACAATCTGAAAAAAAAATAGAGTTGCAGAGAGATAACCACTACAGTAATAATAATTTATTAATTCAGTAACCCTTAGAAAGGCTAAAACAATTACAAACAAGAGGTTTAATCTAAAATTGAAAAAAATTCCATGAGAGATTAGTTAATGATTTAGAAGTGCTCGTTAGTTTTAAAAGTGCTGTGTCTTTCGGGATATCTGGAAATTTTCCCTCATTTTTTTTTATATCATGATCTTAAAATATTAAGATTTGAACCCATTGATGATCTTACCGACCTAGACAGTAATGATACTAATAATAGCATCAATTCGTTTTTTCAATGGATAACGGCGAAAATGCTAATGGTAAAACATGTATTTAAAGCCAAACAAAATCATGATTTGAATGAGAATACATCATGGTACTTAAGAAGTAATCTAACCCATCTTTGAATGGAAATTTAATTTCAGAAGCATGTCAATGATTTTACTTTAAAACTGTCAATAACAGAATCTCATTCATCAAACACTAATATTTTTTAGTCCAAAACAATGAAAAATATTTTTAATACTATGCAACCATCAAATGATCACTAACCCTTAAATAATCATAACTGCTGACATCAGGACTTTAAACCTTTCTTTTAATATAATAAAATTTTATTAAGACTATTCATTACAATGTTAACTGATATAAAAAAAAGCACTTTTTGATACGACAAAAAAATTCTAGACTAAGATCAAAATCTGAACTAAAAATAAAAGAGAATGTAGGCATTGGTGCTCAGGGTAAAAACGTATATCTAGGACATTTTTTTCTTTAAATTTTAACTGATTAAAAATTAAATAAGATTTTTCCAAATTTTAAAAATATTACAGCCCCATAATGATTTTTAAATTACTTTAAAATTCAAAATGTTGTTCAGCTGCCATAAAATTTTTTGCCTACATTTAGATGTTTTTAAACAAATTTTATAATATTTCCATTGTTACACACACATGAAACTCATTTTATTTTTGTGGTTTCAACCAATATTTAATCCTGGTTTGTTCCGTTAATTCTTGATGATGATGAAGATATAAAGATTATGCTTATTTTTTTACTTCGGTTTCTATTTAAAACATGTTTTTAATAAATTTTTTTGAATATTAAGGAGATTACAGTTTACATTTAATTTTAGAACTAAGCAATAATAATAAAAACTTTTAAGAACATTGTAAAATAACCTTGTTTTATCACTCCTATCTTTTATATATCATTTTTTATTATGACTCTTTTCATAATCCTTTGATAAATTACCTAAATCCTGCAAACTATTCCATACTACATAAAATATCTCAATGCAGAATGATTGTTTTCTGTTACCCCACATTCTTTACAAAATTCTTAAATTCAGAATATATAAATATATTCTTAAATTCAAAATATGAGAAATGTATATTTTATACTCAACGTGAGGAAAAAAGATAAGATATTTCTTTTAAGATATTTTTATGTAAATTTAAGGTAAGATATTTTTATGATAAATTTTTAATTTCAAAATTTAATTATAGTTTTCAACACTCTGCAATCTATATACATAAAAGATTTATATGAAAGGAAAATAAGGCTGAATTTGTTAACCATCATTTGGCAACGGTTCACACATGCAGATTGTTTACATGCTTGCTTTGGCCCCAAATCTAAGATTAATGTTTTTTAGTTTTTAGCTGGATAATACTACACAGTTTATGTCAAACTTTGATTAAAAGCCGAAATGAGAAGTTAAAACAAATATAAGTGTTAAAGAATAATTCACGATAAGACCGAATTATAATGAATAAAATAGATGATCAAAGCATTTTTGTGCATGGTGCAAAGTTTCTTAACTACAAGAGCATCGTTAATTAATTTTACAATTTTAAAACAGAGTAAATTACTTAGAATGCTTTATCATTATTTATCAAGTATAATTGAAAATAATAAAGTATCATTGAAATAATATAACTGACTTGACTAAATTAATATTAATATTCACTGTCATATTGGCAATTACATCAATGTTATTAACAAGATGTTAACCATTTTGATGAAATGCATACAGGAAAAAAGGAAATAAATCTAATTTTAATTTTTAAATGTCTGAGAATTATATGCTTTTGTTTTCTAACATTGATACATATCTCTCTATGCTAATTTTTTTTTAAATTTTAGAAATTATTGATTTAGCTTTTGAGAATTGATCAAAAAATAATAATGTTAGCATTTCATACAATTTGAAACTATTTCAATTTACTTTCAAAAATGAATGTATTAATAATTTTTCACTACTATCAGAAATACAGTACTAGATAGCAAAGTGATGAGATTACATAGTGTCATGTAGATACTATAGTATAGAACTCAATGACACACACAAGAGGTAGAGTTAAACCAATTTATTAACTGATCTCTGAACTGAGAATACAGTGACTGACAAATCTTCTGCTTTTATACTAGCAGGGAAAGTTCCAGAATATTTTTCTGGAGACAGTAAGAAAAGTACAGAACACTTGTTGGTAAACTAAAGAAATGTCCAGTATCTTCTGGAACATGAAATAAAGGAAAACATAAAAACAAGGAATTAAATATTTACATATACTATTAATCGTACAATCCCTCAAGTGTTATAAAAGCTGTTTTCTGACGATCGGCTTAATCAACTTCTATTTGCCAGTAACCGGAGTAGAGATCCATAGACGAAAAATATTTTGCCCCCTTCAGGCAATCCAAGGTGTCGTCAATACGCGGCAATGGATACAAGTCTTTCTTGGTAATTTTGTTGAGTCGGCGATAATCAACACAAAAACGCCAGCTTCCATCTTTTTCCTGGCCAAGACGACTGGAGATGACCATGGACTTTCTGATGGTTGAATGATATCTTTTTCTAACATTTTGGTTACCTCCTCACTGATAATGCGGCGTTCAGATGGAGACACTCTGTAAGCTCTCTGACTGATAGGTAAGTGGTCGCCTGTGTTTATTTGGTGTTTAACATTGAGTTGACTTCCTTTCTTGATCGAAAATATCTGAAAACCTCTGGAGTAGATGCAAAATTCTTTCTTTTTGGTCGATCCTCAAATCCGGAGCTATCATCGTGGTATAATCGATGACACCCAACTTTTCCCCTTGTCCGTTGGCAATCCATAGTTCGGCCTTACCATTAAGGAGCGTTATTATAGTAGACGGAATAGCAACTTCCTTGTTCCAGAGGTGCATCTTATTTCCTTCCACTATTACGTCGATAGCTCGAAGGTTCTTACGGCCTAAGACGGTGATAATCTTCCAACGTGAATAAACGGTTGGAGTCTCAGATTCTCGAATGAGGTCTTGAAACAAAAGCTCCGAACGGCCACAATCTTGAGAAGAGCCCCAAAAGTTCCAACCAAGGGCGATATCGTGACTGCATTGTGGCAAAACAATAAATTCAAAGGCTTGTGGTCGGCCATTGATTTCGAGACGAAGTGTACATTTTTCCACTGGTCTCACGTAATTTCCATCAGCGACTTTTAAAAAACATTGTTAGTTGTTGGAAACATAACTTTCTTCAGTAGGCGACAATACTTCTGAGAGATAACAGAAAAGAGGCTCCAGAGTCCACAAGGGCAGGTACTGTCTCATTGTCGACGATTACTTCACTGTTGTTTCCGGACATCTTTGCGGCAACCGGAGGATTTTTGTCACTAGCGGCCTCACCCCCAAGAAAGGTCGCAATGCCCAGTTTTCCTCATTTCTCCGGTTAGGAGATTGACTGGATCGCCTATATGGCGACGGAGATCTAGAGCGGCGTGTCGGCGATCATCCTCGTGATGGGCTGGGCGATAAAATCTCGGGCTGCTGGTCGGCTGTATTCATCGGCATAACTTCCCTCATTTGACGGTGGACGGTCAAAATCTCTTCTATTAGCCCTATTTGCGTCAAAAATGGCTTTGCGATCTCGGCAATATCGAACGACATGCCCAGGGCGGCCACAATGGAAACAAACGGGTTTTCTATCAGGGGTGCGCCAGACATCTGTCTTCTCTGTGGTTGCTGTGCTAAAGGCGTAGTTCGTCTGGCAACGGCGGCATAGGAAGGTTGGCGTCTTGGTTTTACTTTTGTCCACTCTGGTGTTGTCTGTGACAAGGAGCCAAAGCATTTTCAACTTCCTCTCGCACAATGGCTTCAATACCTTGGTCTTGGAGTTCGGGATCGACTACTGAAGATATGAGGCGATGGACCTCCTCTCGCACTATTTGACGATATCAGATCCAGTTGTTGGTCAATTGCAGCCATTGGTACCACATTTGGGAGCCTTTCAAATTTCCTACCACGGATCCTCTTTTGCTGCATCTCTTCGATTTTTCTACACCATTTTATAAAGTCCTCTGTAGTGGTTATTTCTTTCGTCAGTAGTGCCTGGTAAACATCTTCGGCGACTCCTTTCATCAGATGAGACACTTTCTCTTCTTCTAACATATCTGGTTTGATTTGATGGCACAACCCCAACACGCTTTGGATGTACGCTTGCGTGCTTTCGCCAGATATTTGAGCTCTATTCTTTAGTTCATCTTCTGCCTTCTTTACGTAGTGCTGTGTTTCTCCAAATGGTTCTTTTAACATTGATTCGAAAACACCCCAGGAAGTCAATTTATCTTCATTATTTTCAAACCATTGTTTGGCTGTGCATTCCAGGAAGAAGAACACATTTGCGAGACAAGTCATGTCATCCCATCTGTTGAAATTTGACACTCTGTCATATTCTTTAAGCCATTTGTTTGGGTCCCGTCCCACGCCTCCTTTAAATACAGATGGATTCCTGTATTGTGGCTGTGCTGGTGTCAGGATGACCGGTTTAGTTTCCTGTTCCGCAGGCATTTTCCTTCTCTCTGGGTGGTGTATAATCAAGTCCAAATTCTGGTTCTAAGCCTTTAAGGCGATCGCTTCTTCGTAAAGTCGTTTCCCTGCTGACTGGAATCGTATCCGGCGCTTCCACCAAAGAATGTCGCGTAGATGCAATAGCATAGAACTCAATGACACACACAAGAGGTAGAGCTAAACCAATTTATTAACTCTGAATTCAGAACTGAGAATACAGTGAATGACAAATCTTCTGCTTTTATACTAGCAGGGAAAGTTCCAGAATACTTTTCTGGAGACAGTAAGAAAAGTCCAGAATACTTGTCTGGTAAAATAAAGAAATGTTCAGTATCTTTTGGAAAATGAAATAAAGGAAAGCATAAAAACAAGGAATTAAATATTTAAATATACTATGAATCGCATTGCCTCTAGCGGGATTCGAACTTACGGTCTCTTGATTATGAGACCAGTGCCATGAACATTCGGCTTTGGAGATTTGATTGTCTTTCTTCAATGCAACAATAGTAATCTCAAAAGTATTACAATGAGATTCCAAGCAAGAGTTGTAACCCCCTAGTAATAAACAGTCTAAAAACATGAAAATTATAACTATACATCTACTTTATACATGATTCCACATCAGTGCTATGAAAGACATATTAATATTGTTTTATAACAAATAATACTTTAACCAAAATCAATAATACAGCTACAGTATATATAATTGGGATTTAAGGATTATTTTAAATAAAAAATATGATGCATTATTCATAATTATTTCTCTATTAGTACTTTTAAAAAATATAAATAAGCATTTAACAGCGTACAAAAATGTATATTCTTTATACTTAATCATCACACAATGTGATTTTATAAAAATTAAAAGTTACCCAACCATATTTAATATTAAAAAATATAATCGAAATAAAGAATAATTGGTCGTATTACTTTTAATTCCTTGGAAACTGCTATCAGCAGCCATAATAGAAGATACAGAAGCTGAAATTTAAGAAAAAAAAATTAAACTTTTTATTCAATACCAATAAAAAATTTTCATTCATGTAAATTTCATTGCATGCATTCAAGAGATAACTGAAATGAAGACATTCAGATTCTATGCTGATCAGCATTATTTTTTTAAAAAATGTTACAAGGACTTTTCTGGAACAGACAAGATTTGAAAAAACAATCATGAACTTTCTAGAATAATCTCAGAGTGTGAATGAAGGTTTGCAACTCCTTTAAATTAAAAGTGACTAGTCATTGTAATAGAAAAAAAAAAAAAAAAAAGAAGTTTATTAAAGGGGAAAAAAATTAGTGGTAAACCATGTGATGAAGACTGATAGAGAAATTAAGAACCCTTTTAAAAAGAATGACAATCTTGTAGATTAATGATTAGTAAACATCACAATACTAGCAAAGACAGAGATATTAATGAATAATGCAATTACTGATTAGTTTTATCAAAAGAACAGCAATAATATGCATGGGTTTTTATTACCTGGCAACAATTAATAAATTATCATTTCCACTGGAATTATCTGGGCTCAAATAATCAATTCATTTTTGGATGGGAATAATTTTTTAAAAATTTAATTCAGCTTGCAAAACAGTTAATAATTAAGGGACAAAGGTGGCTCTTGAGATAAGATTATCATTTTTGAATACTTTTATTTAAATTACAAACTACACATACTGCAAAACATAGATATAAGTGAAGAAATAAGAATAAATTAATTCAATAAATACAAGAGAAATCATAATGCTATATTTCCTTTTCTAAATTATTTTAGTTCATCAATTAATTAACTTCTCACACTGACTCGGTTAAGACATTTACATAAAAATTTTTTAAGATCAATTATAATTTTAAAATTATGTTTCAATAATCCCCAAACTTAATGATTGTATAAATAAATGAATTGGGAGTGTGAAGTTAAAAACAAATATAATCAGAATATTACTTCATTTAAGATAGCAATATTCATTAAGTATTTCTTAAACTATAAATACTCATAACAATAGGGGTGTATTACATGTAAACCTTAGCTCCTATTGCACTGACAAACATTATTGAAAGATTCCGAGACCAATAAACATCAAGCAAAATAACAATTTTTTTTATTTAACATTTCACAAAAATAAAAATAAATTCTGTAAATTAAAATCGAAGAAAAATGTAACTTTTGTTTGGCATTATTATTTATACAGCACTGCCCATTTTTAATAAATATCATTAGGAATACAACTTGCATGCAATTGAATTTGGGAATACCAGCATTTAAAAGATTAAACAACCTTTAACAGTTAATATTTCATCTTCACTTTTAATAGACATAATTACAAAAATATTTTTATCTCATGCAAAACATGAAGTTTTGTACTAATCAAATAACATTTCTAGAAGAGTTATTTCATCATTTTAATGCAAAGAAAAAGTATCAGAAATGCACCTTATGACCAAATAGCTCAATTGATTACAATATACAAAGAGTGGTTGGTTAATAATTTAAAATACTTATTTTAATAAGCATGACAAAGAGCACAGAAAACCAACAAACAAAATTTAAGATCAATGAAGATCTCAATAAAATTCAACTAAAACTGATTGCTGCATTGAATATAATGCAAACACTCATTTCATGGTGAGCATGGTATGAAAGTAAAAAAACAGAATCTCATGTGAATGGAAAAAAGGGCATATAATGTTGAAAAATTATACATAAATATTGTTAAAGCCAAAAACAAAAGCCTGTTCTTTCATCAAATTTTTATGGTTTTAAAGTTTCTTTATATCATTTTCAAATATTTGTAAAAGTCCTAAACTTTTGAATGCATCCAGATAAATAAGGTCTATAATAGCAAAACAGATAATTCATGGGAGGAAGGCTACAATTTGTATCTGATAAGACCAAAAGGCTGCAGTCTACAATGAATTTTTACAACTATATTATGGAATGAATACTGACCATTATTAATAATAGTTAACTTTATTGAATGAAGCATAGTTGTTTCATTTGCATAGGAGCAAATATATCCAGAATATAGCAAAAGACACAACAGAATTTCCCAAAATGACAATGCATCCACCTACAGCATGACCTGTTAACTCAAAAAGCATTGTTGATTTTAACAAATATTGTTATTTTAGATTGTTATCAGTTTCATTCCATGAATATCCTTTCAGAGAACAGTTTTATTCTTATAAGGAAATAATAATTAACTAGATGGCTGGACTACTATATAACAACTGGGTTTCTTATATTGTGGAATTTGTTTGCTGCCTTACAGATGGGTAAATATGGTATCTTCAGATGAAAAACATTTTGATTAAATTCTTTCTCTTATTCTGATAACAGAAAAAAAAAAGAGCACTTCATTAAAAAAGCAGGGAACTATAATTGCAAACCTAATAAAATTTCAATAAGCATTTTGAACTTACCAACACCAAAATTACTGAGAAATTCACTTTCAGGCTCCTCCTTAACAAATAATTCTGTATCAATATTATTTGATACATTTATTTGTCCAAAACTAACAAACTCCATGGTTTAGTTTATTTTTTGTATATTTCTGCGATTCTTTTTTTTTAGCCTTAATTTCTGTTGGCACTCATAGAAATCTAAAATAATAGGAAGAATTTAGCATACTTTTACATTGCTACTAATTAAATATTTAAAATTATAACTGGAATGAGTAAACGTATATTATACAATAAAACATTCAAAGCATGAAATCATCATAAATTAACATTATAAATAAATATCAGAATTGTTTATTTTGAATTATTTATCAAATAACAACTCATTCATGTTTTAAAATTCCATGGCAAATCTGCATTAGAATGGGTGACAACAGTTGAACTAATTTGGATAACTGTTTTCTGAAATTTTCTTTTATATTTCGAAAGGAAAATGAAAA
>JAPMOR010024675.1:1458931-1485530 GCA_026543865.1 Argiope aurantia | reverse complement strand
ATCATGTCCCCAGAATCGATTTTATTCTAACCTCTATATAGCTTGCCTATAGATTATAACCGAACACTTTAGCTTGACTGTGGTGATAATTGATAAACTTTTATAATTTAACCACATTTTTTAGTTTTGAAGTTTCAAAAGTTTTCTAATATTAGGTACAATTTGAATCAAAATAGGTAGAAAATTTGTTTATCATATTCTTGAATATGTATAGACAGAAATGTTTTATAACATAGACTCCTTCTTATGAATTAAAACAATCTCGTCAGTATTTCTTTCTATTCTGTCAAAAATGAAATTATCCAATATCTTTAAAATGATAAAATTGACAATAAAATCACTTTCACAAGCATGCTATAAAATATGCTACTTAAATGTATGCATGATGCAAAAGCATAAGAGTTATTAAGCATTACGAGTTTTGCAATTAAAAGGTTAAAATAATCATAACTACATTAAAGGTGATTGCTATACCATGTTATCCTTTATTATAAGAAGTTAAACCCACTTAGCACAAGTATAAATAAATAAAAAAAAGCTAGAAATATATAAGTTAATTATGATCAATTACATGAATTTCAGTAAATTAGAGAAAATATTAGGGTAACTTTTTTTTTATCCGCTAACTTTAAATTTAAAAAAATGATAAAATATTTGCTAAAAAAAGAATATGTCACACAAAATAAGGTAGAATTACACCATATTTCACACAGTTCAAAGTCTCTTCAAAACATATGTTTTGATCGAATTTATTTTAATATATCGTCATAAAATATGACAATTTTGTTTATAGGTGAGAGCCATTAAATTGGCAGCAGATTTTCTAGCGAAAAGGAGGAAGTTGTATAATAAACCTATAAGAAAAAGTTAACCAGAGCTCTTTTTTAAGTAATAAAATAAAATTTCAAGAATTTTAAATATGTAAAAAGATCAGAATGAGGAATTTTATCAAGTACTAAAATTAATGAAGAGAACAATTTTTATAAATAATATAAACTTCATAACCTACTAGTATAAATCACATTCATTTCTTCCCATTTTTAATATAAATTATATTAATAATTTTTGTTTTGATCTAACTAATATCTCGCGATTTAACTTTTCATGCAATATGTCATCAACAGATTTGTATAGTTACATTTATTCAGGAAATATGAAAAGGAAAGTTAAACATGATTGAAAATAATTTCTACATTTGTAAATGACAAAAATCTTGATCACTCAAGAACATTTAACATTAAGAAACAATACTTACATTAGCATTACACAATTCGGAGGGAAAAAAACCGAAGCATGTATTTGTTTGGTCGGTGTTTGACTGAGCATGTTGCCACATTTGAAAGCTAATCTTTCGATTTAATCTTCAGTAAATTATTGCAGCCGAGTTGTTTTTTTTAGTCCAAAATAAATATACAAATAGAACGAATAAACTAAAAATTCTTTAGTTATTTCTAAATTTTCTTTGCTTTTTATCCTGCTTTTAATAAATCATCCTATGACAGAATGAAACAGAAAATGTAAATCATTCTTCAAGATGAATGATACAATATGTAATCATAACTTTAATCGTTTTATATTTATTTATTCTTTTTTTAGTCCAAATGAAAATATTAGCAGAAGTTTATTTTCCACTTGCATGCAGTGTGATAGGCGCGCATGCTCTGCGCTTGATACGAACTTTTAAACAGTGAAAAGGCATGTTATGATCGGTTTTTCGATGAACATCGAAAGATGTTTAGCTTTTTTAGTAAACGTTTTCGAAAATCTTCGCCTGCCATAAAGAGAAGTCAGTTAGATGATAATATTAAATGCAACAAAAATGTGATTCCTTGTAAAATAATATTACTTGATGGAACCGTCCTTACTGTTGAAGTCACTGTAAGTTTTCAGTTTTTTTTAATTGTTATTTTCTCATTATTTTTTAAAAGAACTTACTGAGAGACTTTTAGGTAAAATTTTCTTTATTATTTATAAAATGCATGAAATTCTGGACTTAAAGCTTTTTGATATGCGTCTTGAAACAAAAGTTGAAAATCAGTACTGTTTCATGAGGAATTCAATATTATCAAAAGTTTTAGTATTCTATTGCTCTAATTTTTGTTCTTTTACTTGAAAGTATATGCGTATGCAAGTAAATTAACAAACGTTGCATTGATAATTTGTTAAGAAATTTACTTTTAAATAAATTATTGGATTGAAGTATGAACATTTTATTCAATAATGCCTTTGATATTTTGTTAAATGAACTTGCAAATTATAAGTTAGGATGATTATTTTTTATTGTTCTATTTTGTTCTTATTGAATTATAAAAAAATTATTAAAAAAAATTCTGATAATACTGAAGTGAATAGCTTTCACCACAATACCATGAAATAATTTTCAGTCATTTAAATAATATTATTAAATTGCTTAACTAATACATTTTATTTAATTTTCAAAAAGTTATACAAGAAGCTTTCTGATTATAAGATACATTCAGTAAAATAAATTACTATATCTTCTTTTTATATGCATTGTATAGAAGCGAGTTTAAAAAATGTTTCCAATATATAATCTAATTATTTATTAATTTTTACCTCAGGTAGGAGAACTTTCAATTTGATATTTGTTTCAACATTTTGTAAAGTTATTTGATTTGGATAATGTTTATTTTATTCTTACAATCAGATCTATTTTTTAATAATGCTTTTTAAATGTAGTAGTTTTTGTTTTATTAACTTTATTATTTTTCATATTTGAAGGACTTTAGAACCAGAAATGTTAAAAGTGTTAACTTAGTTTATGATCTAACAACAAATAAAAAAAAAATTTCATACTAAGTGTATTGTAAATCTGTACGAATTCTCCTATTCCCTTAATTCAGAGTACTTAATAGCAAATTCAGGCTAACTTGCTATCTTTAATTAAAATAGATGTAACAATTAGTGAATTTATTTTTATTAATTTAGAAGTCTACTTAAAACTTTTTCTTAAAGATTTGTTTAACCTTAACTTTATTTACAAAATCACTTATTTTAATTTTATTTTTTAATATATATAGAACATATATTGTAATAATCAAAATTAGATCTTGAGATCTTGAAAAATTTTCTTGTTTTTGACATTCCTGAATCTTAAAAGATAAAAAAAAAAGAATTTTTAATTGCCTAAAAATTAATACACTGCATATGAATGCAATTATTGTATTAATACAATAATGCATTTTGAATTGTTGTGTACAATGATTAAAAGATGCAAGGGTCTAGACTAATGAAATTTTGCATTAGTCACATTTCTATTTGTTGGTTGTTAATCTAGTTGGACATTTCTATTCAATTAATCTAATTCAATTTTTGCATTTATTGACCTGTACATTTCTATATATATAAAATAATTTCTAATTATACTTTAAACATTTTAATTATTGTCTTTATTACCATTCTCCAATGTAAATACTAAAGGTATTAATTAATGTTTATTATTAAAATCATAGGAATAAGAGAAAAATTGCCCAACAAACAAATCTTCATTGATACCTTATCATTTACTTTCATTGATATATATAATTTTAAGATTTAAAAAAGGGCTTTCTTTTGATAATTTGAATCATCTGGAAAACATCAAAATCTTGTAAACAATACTGACAAACCATTAATTTATGACAATCAAAAACCCATAATTATAAAATATATAATCACATGCTAAATGACATCCTTATTCACAAATATACAAAAAAAAATGAAGAGAGAAAAGACTGCCTGTATTTTTATAAGTATACAGGATGGGTAAAAGTAAATTAGTAAATGAAGTATTAATGATTTATAAGTAAAAATAAAATTAATTAAAAAATAAATTAAAAATTTATTAAAAAGTTTTTAAAAAGTAGAAAATTTGTCTCTTCTTAATTTTTAGGAATTTAGTACATGTAGGCAATTAAAGATCTGCAACTCTATAATTCTATTAATCAGTCACATTTAGTTAAAAGGCCACATTATAGAATGTTTGGAGTTAATAATTTTCTGAATTAAGACAGAAAATATATTAAAATGAGTTCTAAAAAATAATATAAACATTGACAATTTTTAGATTAATGATTAAAATGTGACATTTGTGAAAATTTGATGCATCAGACATATCACTGATCTTTTATGTATTATCAGGGTAATGCTTTTTAAACTGATAAGTTATATTTTTTTTAGTATAACATTAGTATGCTTGGTGCATGTTTTTATCCTTTTTAGGTTTTAATATATATTAGAACGTGATTAGATGCCAGTATAATTGTTAAGGATCTATTATAAACCTATTCATTCATTCAGTAATCAGGGTTTAAAAAATGCTTCTTACAATGATGTGAATTTTGAATTAATCTAATTACAAAAATAGTTATCTTTACAGAAAAGATTCATTTGATGTATTGGAAATTTATATTTTATGGGGGATTGGGGTTAAACCGAGTTTGAATTTTGGGGCAGTGTGATTTGATATAATCTTTAAAAATCGATGTAATAAAAAATTTGAACAACTGGGCAATTTTCTGTTTAAAAGGTCTAAAATAATTCAGGAATTATTAGCTTTGCTAAGTGAAGTTGGGTTTTCGGTACAAAGCAGATTGGACCGATTTGTGAGATCTATTAAAAAATGTTGCTTATTTATTAATTATAAATTATTACAATGATTTCTAAAAAATTGATAATAAAAGAAATGACAGAAAGCTGTAAACGCTTCGCAATTATTAAAAAAAATACTGAAGTGAAACGAATTATTAAAATGTGATCATTATGTCCAAATTCATATTAATAATGTTAAAAATAGATCGAGTGAGCTAAATATGAAAATATAATGGAAAGTCCTTAATTTCGAAAGCAACAGAAACAATTCAACAAATCTGAAAGTTGCGAATTAGTAAGCAAAATGAATTTAAATTCTGAGAAACTGTTTATTTTATCAATAAATCGAAGTAACCTCATATTTTAAATGTAATAATAATTGTTTGGGGGATTTTTTTTAAAAAACTGTTACATATGGAACCAGAAAGTGTGTAAAAAGAAAATGCAAGTTTTTTGCAGCTGAGAAATCGAGCATTTTAAAAAGAATATTCGTTACAGAAGATATGAAATCCCCTTACCCTATTCTATCTTTTAATATTACCACATCCGGAGACATGTTGAATGGATTTACAAATTTTTTTGGTTCTATACCGGCATAACTTCTTTCATATATACAATAATCTGACTTAATAGAGAAAAACTGCTGTATCAGGACTAATAGTGAAATTTTTCTCTGCTAAGACTAATCGAACAATTCTGGGACGAAATCAGTTGTTATCTTAAAAATTACAACATGAAATATTGCTAATCTGTACAAAAAAAATGTGAAACAATGTGATCAGATTATGTGTGTGTGACCTAGTTGGAACCTTTCACCAATCCCTTAGAGAATTTGTACATTTTAAAAGTGACTACTTACCATAAACTAAAAATCGAACGTGATAGCATGAATTGGTTACATGTTACTTCGTTTGTGTAAAAATTTCATTTTCGGCCTCTATTCTGGATAGTTATGATTTCGATTCCGCCTCACTTAAAAATAAATAAATAAATAAAACCTCCGATTTGGATCTTTTCTAATTTAATATATCTCTTTTATAAAAAGTGTAGTTAAAATAATGTTATTCTTCACCTTCCCTTATATTAAATATTTTTATTACAAACTCTATATTAGATGGTACGAAAATTGTTAAAAATATCATCTGCAGAAAAATTTGTTGTCAGCATCCTAGAAAAACAGTATCTATTTTAATTTTATTTATCTAATTCATAAAAGTGTGTCGTCGAAATAATGTTATTCTTCCTCGTCCCTTAAATTAAATATTTTTTTTTTATTACAAATACTTTATTAGACACTATGAAAACTGTTGAAAAATCGCCTGCAGAAAAGTTTGTTAAGACAGTAAAAAACGATTTAATACGATGAAAATTTTAAGTTGTTTAAGAATAAATAAATCAAATACATTTAAAGATTATAAATAACATGATGCTGTAATCTTTGACTTTTTTTTTTTTTTATCTAACTCAGCTTATCTTTAAAGTAAGAAGGGGGGAGGAAACCCATTCTAATGTCAAGTTGAGATCGTTCCGTTTTGACGGGAAGCCACGTGGGTGAGTGAGGATGTTTCTTAGTTTGGTCTTGGAAGGAGAACCAGTTCAATAACGCCAGCGCCCTGACCTTAGCTTGTGACTGGACAAACGGGATTGCCCAGTGCGTGCGTCCCCTCTCGAATCTCATTTCAAAACATTATTTTCTCTCCTGTCATTTCGTCTGTGGATGAATTGCTTTTGAGAACTCATCAGTTTCATTTGCTGGCTGACATTCTGCGTTTGTAAACGCGGAAGGAGGTGTGATTTGTATTTAATTTTGAATTGAAAGGGAGAAAAATGCATTTCTTTAGTCTAAGAAGCATATGAGGATCTGTATTATTTTGTCAATGTCAGTCCCTTATTATAAGCAGAAAAATCAGACTGGAGCGGTTGAAACAGTATTGATTTAACTATAAATTGTTATCATTGACAACTCTAATTGAAGGTATGTACAAAGAGGTCGAATTGCGTTTGGTAATCAAAGCTTCTGATCTAATGTGTACAAAAAAAAAAAAAAAAAAAAAAAACCCGAAGAAATATTGATTAAATTCATACATTTTTTACTTTGTAACAGAGTGCAATGATAGATAGCGTCCTTATCACCATATTGTCTATAATGCTGTTCTAAGTAAATTTGCTATCCCTTAAATACAACAAACAAAATTTTGATTTTCCCATTTCTTGTTATTTTGTACGATCCTGATGTTGATTATTAAAATGATTGTAATTTCACTGTGTTATAACTTTGTACGACGACTATGGTGAACCTTGAAAATGCAGAAAACCGTTGCGATAGAATTATCAATTCATTCGACTGTATTGTCGCCTTTTAAATCGAAGTTGTTCATTTGCTAATCATATTTAGATTGTTGAAAGAGAAAAGGTGCATTTTAAATTGCTTCATTTTTTTTAAAAAATCTTTTTGCGATTTTTTTTTCGCGTGTGTGTGTGTTTAAAATATTATTACATTCCAAATAAAAAGTTCCGCTTTAATTCTTTTTAGAGTTTTCCCATAAATATATATATTGTGTAGAGGAAAATATTTTATTTTAATAAATGAACTTCTAAATATTAATTATATTTTCTTCTCGATATATCATCAGCTTCATTTACGGTCCCAAAGAATCAATTTGATATTTCAAAATAAAATTTAATTTCAAGTTGTATTTTTGCTTACAGTACAGTGCATTTTATGCATATTTTTCATAATGTATTTGTCTCTACTAACAATAAAGAAAAATGTATGATTGGCGCTCTACAGACCGCACCGTTTGACCTAGAACTATCAAATTTGACATAGATATATTTTTGAGGGTCGGAATGTGCATTTCAAAACTTTTTTTTTCTTGAAATTTTGACTATAATTTTCTTGAATTAAAAATTAAGCGAGATTTTGTGACTAGTGTATAAAAGTTATGAGTACATAGATAGAAATTTTGTGTTTTATGAGCAATTTTTATGATATTTGAATGAAAGTAGTGTGAAAAAAATATAAATCCAACGAATGATTCAATTCGGAGCTGGACTCAGTCATGCAGGTCCAATTATTGTAAGACCTATATTGCAGTTAATCATTTTTTATTATTATTCCGTTTTCTAGAAACACGAGGTTAGACATAATATTTGCACATAATGGTTGCGATTATCAATCGTTTATGTTTTCTTAAAATATCGCATCCTTGAAGGAAATCGCATCTTTTCTTTAATTCTCTACTCCAAAATTAATGGACACCGGAGGAAGTTATGTTAATTCAACAGTCTTTTATCCAATTCCTGATCCAAATAATCTGTTCTAAGAATTTTCATATAATCATAGATTTCAATTGATAAATTGACTGACCTAAGAACAATTCATAACAAACCGTATTATAAACATCTTATGCTAGGATTCCGTCATCAAGAGAGGCATGCCATCATTAACTATTAGTCATCTAATCAAAAGTTTTAAATGGTCGTTAATTTATATGAATCGCACAGTATTTTATTGTTATTGTGATAACATGATGATTAGGCCAATGTAACCTACAAAAATGCGTGAAAATTAACAAAGAATTTGGATAGTTTTGAGTAACGGTGTATCGGTTCGAGCTTTCTTAGTGGAAAATGCATAGAAATCGAAAGTAAAGAAAGAAGTAAAATTTAATTTGTTGTTTTAATGGACAGTATATTAAAAAAAAAGTGAAAATATAGGAAATAGTATATCAAGATATGCATCGTGAATTGTGTTACTTTTTGGATGTCGATTCGCTAACTATATTGAACCACTTTCAAATATTCTGTTCAAAAGGGGGAGATATAGAAGGATGTAAATGGATTATGCATAAATATTTTTGATATTATTTTTGATCGGTAATAACTTGCAGACTCAAGTTTCATTTTGATAAGCAAGCTCTTAATCATGAACTTTATTTTATGATGGATTTTTAAAATTATCAAATGTATCTTCGTATACGAAGAAAAAGCATTGTAAAGGTCAAAAGATTAGAACTTGTGATTTTGAAGAATTTTCTTATTTCAGAGTTCCCCGAGTTCGAAAAAGGCTTTTTGTATTTAATCTGACTGCCTGTGAACTTAATAACTCAGAACACTTTGAACTAGAAAGATGAAATTTGGTTAATGGTCTTTGTTCCATATTTGTCAATCTCTTTCAAATTTTTGGCAAAATCCATTAAGTGGAAGTATGTGTCTATTCTTGTGCAAGTAAATGTAAGTACACAAATGTATGAGAGATGGATAAAATTTGGAGCTAGAAGATAAAACAAGTAATATATATATATATATAATATAAATTTTAAGTCAGTTCCTACTTAGGTCAAAAAAAATATTTTACTTACTTTTTATTAAATAATTACAATTAATATAAATATGCATATACATATGACAGAATTACAATATTAAGTGGCAAAATTTTTTAAATTGAATTCCTACTTATTTTCTTTATATATATATATTATGTATGATCGGGTGTCATAATCTCAGAGCTTGGCGACAAACTTGATGACCATTTGACAACATGGCGACGGATTTGGCAACTTTGGTGGTCAAATAGAAATTACTGGACAAATTTAATTAATTAATTAATATCAGATTTAGCATTTAAAGTGTATATCTCTATCAAATTTCGAACCAGTTGTGTCAAAGAGTTGACCATCTGGCGATCTGTACAGTTGCATACAATGCAAATTCGACGCTTCAAAAACGCAACGATTTAGATAAGGTGGCACCTAAACTGAAAATCCATAAAAAAAATTGATTATTGCGTTTGCAGGAATATAAACGTGATAGTTATAATACATGGTGATTTAAATAAATGAAATTTGGTATGTGATGTTGTTACTAAAGTTGTAGTTCCTTTTAATGATTTTATATTGTTACTGAAATTGTCTATGTCAAATTTTTCTTCCTATTAGTCGGCAGAAAGGCAACAAAAATGCACATTCGATTTTCTTCACTAGACCGAGAAGCCCAAAACATTCATGTTCTGGACTCGGGAAATAAAATTCTGTGTTCATGTGGCATTCATGTGCTTGCGCAAGATTCATGATTTCGTGCGGAGACTATAACACCCGTATTAGAGCGTATGCGAAAAAGTTTCGTTGAGACCACTCACAGATTTATTTTAATTAAAAGCGATGAATTATTTACTATGAAATAATTTAAGGTTTGAACTAATATATAAATGCTTCTTAAAGGAATTAAAAATATATATATATATATTAGTCGAATTTTACGTCATTAAACTGAGACATTCATCTGGTTTATACAACCTATTTTTAAAAAGTTTTGTCCTCCATAATATGAAAGCTGGAAAAATAATTTTTGATAAAACTGTTGCAAAAACAAGTTTTTTCCTCCCATCTGTCCTACTTTGAAAATTAAAGTAGTTTGCACTAAACAAACACACGTCTTATATTTTTGTCCTATATTTATAGTTGACACTAGACTTTTTATTCGATACTCCTGTACCTGAATAGTATAAATTTAAAAGCTCTCAACCGGTTTTTGATGTTTGAAAAGCTATTACCTTTGCTATATATTCAAGGTTCATTTGGGTATGATTATTGTTTAAATAACATCACTGAAGGTAAATTTTGTCGTGATATTATTTTGACTTAGTTAACTTTTTATATATTATATTTGGAATTGCTTAATTTTCGTAGATTAGACTCCTATTCTTCTTGAAACTAAACCTTAAAAAATGTAAAGTTAACACTTTGCACTGTGAGATCCTATCTCAGGCACCATCCAAGACATTGCATCATTTTGTCGTTTATAGTAATAAAACCATATGTCAAATTTCGGCTGCTTTCTTGCTGCATTTTGAATTGCCGCGTTCTTATGTACAAAGACAAACAGATAGACAGATTCTTCTTAAGAAGAATATCTAAAATTTGAAAGAAACCTGCAATTTTTGATTCCAAAATGGTATGCCAAATTTCATTCATTTGTTTATTGTGATTTGTTATTATGCATTGTCTTATTTAAAAACAGACATAATTCCAAAAAATGTTTTTTTCTGGACTTTTCTAGAGTTGGAAACGCAGATTCCTCAAAATATTAAAATCGAATTCTCGGATGATGATAATATTTTCTCTTTATGTTCTTAGAATAAGAGAATGTAAAAGAGAAGAAAAGAAAGAGCAACTTAGAAATTCAAACGTCAATTCTATCTTCATCAAACCGAGTAATTTATAAACATCTCCACCCAATCACGGCTCTCCTCACTTTCTTGTTTATATATTATAAAGTATTGCAACCGTCAAAAAATATGAACTCGTGATTTTGATGAATCTCCACGTTTTAGATCTCCCTGAGTTCGAAAAACAAATTTTTGGAAAATGTCCGTCTGTCTTCTATGACAAAGATAACTAAAACACTTTGAGCGGGACGGTTGAAATTTGGTGTATGGTATTGAAACCAAATTTGTAAATTTCTGTAAGGTTTTGTATAAAATCTGCTCAGAGGAGGTCCGTCTGTTCAGCTGTTCGAATATATGAGATTTTGTGACTGCAAGTGAAATTTTGCATCAAATCTTTGTTTCAGTCGATTAAGAAAAACGCGTCTAAAGCAAAAATTCGATCTTTGGATAGTATTAACCGCATTCGAGGCGGCCAAAGACTCGCCAAAGGGATTTAGTAAAAATGCTATATTCACGCCAAAAGTTAATATTTCGTAAATATTGTTCATTGCCATACAAGGCATGACAAGTTTGTTAGAGAGTAAAGTTTTAAGGAGACCACTCCCCCTGGTTCAATTCATTATAGCAATATATGAATATAAATCAGCATCCCTATCAACCAAAAGTCAATTTCAGGAATTTTTTTTGAAGAAGTTAAATTATAATAGTGATGAAAATGTTTTTAAATAAAATATCTTTGTAATTATTTTGAATGACATATCTTTGTGTTTATTTTGAATGACATTACAATTTTATTTCTTCGCATACGAAGGATACAAAGAGAACGTATTGTCGCTCTATCCGGTCGTCCAAGTACAAGTGAACAAAAGAAATACAAAATATAAGCAGCTAGATGGGTACAATTTAATACACGGCAAATTTAGATAACGATCAAAATTAGTAAACGAAATAACTCAAAAACGCAACAACTTATGGTAAATGAAATTTAATGTGCAATTTTAGCTTTAAAAACTGTACATCCTTATAAATTTTAAAACAATAACCATCAAAATGTTGATCGTCTGTCACAGTTATGGTTAAGTAAAATATCAGAAAGATTTCAAAAGGCTTTCAGAGCGTCATCGGCTCTCTAATAATCAAATGTTTACTTTCGCATTAGAATCGCAGCTGTAAAACATCCGAAAGGCAATCCGACATACTTTTCCTACTTGCAAGGGTGCGTCGTACAGATATGATGCAATTAATTCAAAATAGGAGGGTGATCTATTTTAAATTAATTTAAACTAATTTTTTTAGAATATAAATTGTTTTTAATGGGGTAAAAATGAATGTTTAGACTAGAATCAATGAGTGATTACGGTTATAAACTAGCATGTTTTATTTTTCGAATCTTAAATAGCTTTGAATTCAAGATTTAACCTTTTGCACTCAGAAAAGTAATTCGATGTATAATTATTCACCTAACACAGGGGACTAACTTGTTGTTCCGAAAAATAAATATGCAAATGTATATATAATTGTTTCAAGAATTAAATTTCTCTTAAAACTGATCTACATCTTCTTACCACTCTGTAAGTTAGGTATTGTAACAATCAATTGTTTATTATACTTTAATGCTATGGCAGATTTTGTTGTTGTTGCCGAATTTTGGACCGAATCCATCAAAAGGCTGATTTTTCTGTTCATTTGTTTATTGGTGCGCGTATAAACTGAATAGTTCAAAATCGTTTCTATATGAATGGATAAGCTTTTGTTTCCGTTCTTTACATCAAAATTACAGATCTGTGACTGCTTATGGTTTAAATCTATCTACAAAAAAATGGTCTGTTAATCTGTTTGTTTGTATGTGAATACGAGAATTGGAACATATATAAAAAGGATTTATAAAATTTACAAGGAAATCTTGACATGAAAATTGTTAATTAATATCAAATTCTGAGATTGCAGGGTGAGGTTTAAAGTTCATCTTCACTTTTCATCACCATACGACGAAGCTAAACACAAAACGAGCAGTTTTAGTCCAGTATAGTAGATAAGTAAACATTTTCGCTTGTATTAGTAAGAATTCGTGCATACTTTTGGAGAAACGCGTGGAAAAATGTGCGGCAAATCCTTTTTCAGATCGATATCTTCGTATTTTGCCATTAAAAGAAATGCATTATGGGACTTCAGAGTATTTCAAAAACTATATTTGCTCATTCATGTTTGAAATTTCAAAAAAATTGACTCATTTGCGCTTTCACAATTTCTTCTAACCTCAGTTATTTTGTCTATGTTTGACTCATTGTTTCCTTAACTAATGTCTACATATCTAGGTAATCATTCTTGTTATGCGGGAGAAATAAACAAATCGTGTTCTGTGAAACGTATCCAATGTTATTTACAAAATAAACTTATTTAACCCATGTGCAAGATTATATGCTAGACAAAAGGATAATTTGAGATTTCTTTGTCTTATTAGTCCAAAGCCAGGTTAAAAATTTATAAAAATTATAGAACTGAATTCGTCGGAAATTTTTATGTGAACATGATAATTTTATGAGCTGGATTCTATCTTGAAATTGAGACATACAGCATACATTATGCAAAAATTGTTCAAAACCTAGAACTACCGAATTTGGCATGTAGTAATTACGTAGTTATTTCTGGGTAGGTAGATATTCGCTAAGGAAAGATTTCATAAAATATTAACTACGTTTTTTTTAATGAAAAGTTAATTGAAATGTTGACGTTTTTTTATAATAATTTCAGAGTATATGAGAGTTGACTAGTTGTTGTTCCCAAAGCATTTTGCGCTACTTTAAAATTAAAAAACCGTTTTCAGTCTTAACAATTTTATTTTAAGCCCTTTTTTATCAAATTTTTATTAAAATTTCTTAAACGATTTTATATATTTTACAATAATAACTTTTAGTTACAACATTTATATTCATGCGTTCTGTGAAGATATTAAATACATTTTGCATGTGTGTGTATGTGTGTGTGCACATACGGTATCGTTGCTATGATTAAGAGTAAATTTTGAAAAAATAATGTAAAGATAAATGAGTCAAACCCAAAATATTATCATACTAAGATGTTTCGGACTAGAGGTTCGAATTCTTTAACCATACAAATGCCCAGTCACAGGAATATTAAATACATGGCATCATATTTTTTAAAAAATAACTAATTAAAATATCCTTTATTTCAGAAAAGTTGCTTTTTTTACACCTTCTAGTTTTGTTTTTTATGTATAAAATGTAAATGCTTTATTTCTTTTATAGTAGTGAGACTCATCAACATAATTCATTATATATTTCTGTTTCAATATTATTCTCTGTTCTATTAATCATTTAATTTTTTTTTATTTACTACCCAAATAAGAACATTTCTATCTCAACTGATCTTTATCTCTATTAATAATAACAACGATTAATCTGTTTGTATATTGGTGCTCTACAGATCAGACTATTTGACGTACAACTACTAAATTTGGCACATTTATACCTTGGAGAATGGGAATATGCGCCTCGGAGTGATCTTTTTGAAATTTCAGTTAGAATTTTAACTGATTTAAACATGATTGCATTTTTGACATTTCCTCCCAATTACTTCCGAAAATATCCTTACATAAATGTCACATTGTTTGAAAATTAAAAAAAAAATTGTTTTTTTAATGATATCTATTTTAATAGGCGTGCAAACTGAATTTTGCCAGTTTTTTTTTTTAATAATATATATTATGTATATGTGGCCTGATTGTCAACAGATTACATTGTTTTCCGAAATTCGAACTGTTTTTATTGTTTCATTAAAACTTAATCGCGTGATTTCCTCCCATTTTTGAAAACTAGATAAAGGATCCTTTTAAATATCTGTGAAATTTACGAGGTGAATAAAAAAAAAAAGTGAAGCAACAATACCACGAAATTTAAAAGATAGATGAACTGCACGTTACATTTTTAATAGCACCATGATTGCATAGCCCTCCTCTCCGGTAGAAATATTCACGAATACAATGCATAGAACATAAGTTAAAATGGTATGCCTTGAATGTTTGACAGTTAGACAGAATTATGAATATGAAGATACATATAAACTATTTAATTGAAATTAAATAAAAGCAACACTTGCGCCGCATGCTTGTCGCCAAAAATAGTTAAGGATTCTTATAATAAAGAAGAAAGTGTGTGTTTGTTCGTTTGCTAGAAGCCAGACCGCTTGATCTAGAACTATCAAATTTAGCACATATAAATTTGGAGGGTAGATTTGTGCATCTCGGAATGATTTTAAAAAATTTTTTAGTTAGAATTTTAATTACGTGAGCGTTTTTTCTGCTATAACTTCCGAAAATAGTATGGCACAAAAATGATTTTTACATCATTTCAAAATCTAAATTTTTTAACGATACTAGTTTGATAATTATGCAAAAATTTCCCAAATTTTAGCTTTTTTTAAAATCTGATTTCTATTAATCGATTGCATTATTAACCTGAAACCATTAATAGCATGAAACATTTAATTGTGCAGTTTTTTCTGTTTTTGAAAACTAAGAAACAAAATTCTGTTTAATATACTTATGGCTTGTACCTCTATCATTAATAGAATTCCGTGTAAGGCAGGTAATTTTGCCGTACTTATAATGACAGTTTAATTTCAGAATCAAGTAAAAGTGAAAGAAAATTGAAGTTGCCTTCATTTTTAAATGCTCCAACATTTTCCTTCAATATAATTGGATATATAATGATATAGATAGAAAATTAGTGAAATGCGTAACATAATGAACAGAAAAGCATAAAGTTTCTAAAATAGTGTAATAAAATTTTAATAGTATGATAATAGGTCAAAATGTAAAGTTTGAACATTTTTATTAGACCCTAGTTACATAAAATTTTTAATGAACGGAGCAAGTTGCATAGAATTTTTAAATGAAAGCGTTAACAAATATTAATCTTGGCGAGCCAACTGATCTCTAAAAGCGATTAATTATTATTATTAATTATTAGTTGGAATTAGCAAACATTTCGAATCGCAATTGACTGGATATGCTGTTAATTACTGTGACAGAATAAAATAGCTAAATTTTAGTATCGACATGTCATGTCTTTTCAAACATTCTTTTATAGCTTCATGGTCATTCAGAAAGCTGTATCAATATTTGCGGAAAGTTTAATGATTCGAATAATAACGAGTTCGTGCGAAGTGCAACAGACAAATACACCAACAATATCGTGTATAACTAACTGGCTAAAACTGCTAAAACGGTCTTTCGCTTGCTTTTCTTTGCATGTGAATCCAGTGATGAAAGCTTTTCTTTTCTTTCTTTTTTTTTTTATAGAAGGTAAATCATGGTAAAAATTCGAATTCTGTGAATTGTGTACAAGAGGAGAAAAAAAATTAACAACCTTGTCTCTTATTCGTCTTCTAAGCAGCTGATATATTCTTGATCGTAATTCCAATGCCGTATTTACTTTCTACTCATATAACCGTTTGAATTTCAACGGCAGAGATAAGCCAGAGAAGGTTCAATATTTTTCCGAGGTGAAATTCAAGGACCCCAGCCTACTGTGTAATAATTCGCTCATATCCTGTCGGTTGCGGCGTGCCATATGGCCGCTATCGTTCAGCTTACGCTATTGTTTCAAACTGTTTAAAATACGAAAAAAAAAAAAAAAATCCGCTTCCCGTCATCTGTTTTACTCGCTTCACACTTTCCTTGGTCTTTTCCGAAAATAAAATTTTAAAACGAAATCAATTATGTTAAATATCAATATGTAATCAGTGTACCCCCCCATTCTTATTTTTTTAGAGAAATTATTCCCTCCCGCTTAAACCATTTATATTCTTGAAATATTATGTCGTAATACATTAAATGTTATTTATATATTTAAATACATCATCATACATAATTTTGCAACAACACATCGTCATTCATAATGTTGCGTTTATTTTTTTTTTATTTTTATGAGGTAGGAAGACGAAATACTTGAGCAATATTGAAAGGCATAGCATACACTTTCTGTATTTATATTGATTTATAAACGTATGTTGGGTTATTATAAAAAGAAAAAATAATGCTGATAAATCTTTTTAAGCAGTTACCATTTACTAGTTTTCTATATATTTGAAATAGTTAAAAAAAAGTTTTTTAGCTCCAATAATTGGTCCGATTCCGTCAATTTTTATTTCCTATGAAAATTCTCATGTCATCTGTGCCGATTGCCTCTTATCACTAGGACTGGGAGATGACGGAACTTCATCATCGCGATATATCGTCCAGCACATATCGATTTTTTTTATATATCGTGATATCATTATTTATTTATAGTTATTATAAGTTATAAGTACCATCTCTTATCGAATGATCAGATTAACTCCAAATAAAAGGAAGTTTCAATTTATATAATAAAAATATTTGTTTTCTTTTGAATAAAAATAGTTAAACAATTATTGTGTTAAAACCCCTTTAGTAAAATGTCTCTGACATAGCAATGTCTGCATGTTACAATTTACAACATTGCATTTATAAACAAGTTTTTTTATATATTAGAATATGACAGTATTTATAGAAATTTTAATAAAAATTTTGAGTGAAGGTCAGTAAGAATGAAAAGCAACGAAAATAACCAAAACGAAATCGAAAACGTAAATTAATTGTGAATATCGATTTATTGTATCGCGATTTATCGTGAGCTACTATTCAAGATCCTGATTTCGATCGGTATTTTCAAAAACTGGCATCAAAAAATCGATTTTTCAAATAATATCAATATTTTTCGATAAATCGAAATACGGCACACCCCTACTAATTACCACCAAATTTCGGGAAACGCTATTTCATTTTACATTTTTTAAGAGAGAGGGAACCTCAAAAAACTAGGTATCGGTTTAAACTAGGAATGGTACATTCATTTGATGTGGTAAGATGAAGTTCAATAAAGTTGGTTGGCATTAATGAATTAATGCTATTAACCAAGTCTTGACAAACAGCTACTCGTGACCTTATTATTATTATTAGTTTTTATTTCTTAAAAAATCTCCACAAAAAAATGAAACAAATAATTTACAAATTTGTTATGCCGATCTAATTACTTACTGGTCTACAGAACTTATTAATGGAGAAACCAATGCCTATGAAAACATTATAATCCGTTAAATGACAATGCAGTGGTCTGGTGGCAGTATCTTTCTTCACTATGGTACTTGAGAATGGTTGTTTCGAGAGCGGAATCAAATCCATCATACATATGAAACTTTACGTTGTCAAGGTCGAAAATTCTTCTGTTGGTGTGGGTAAGAAATGTGAAGGAGTGGATGGGTGCAAAATAGCTGTCATATATATGGGACTCAAACTGAGATTTAAATCCAGCAGTTAAGTTTTATTAAATATTTAAATACCATGTAAATAAGCAACGGCCCCCGTCTCCACAAAATTAGATAAATTATATCACTGACTCTCCCATCCGCCTGAAAGCACTCGGATAAATAATATTGAATGACCGGACCACCGCAACAGCAACACTGGCTGGAACTGTGGTTGAGTTGAGTATATAAAACGTTTACTTTTATCAATCTTTTATTAATAATTGATGTACTGAATGAATACAATATTCTTTAGCAGATGACACACCAATGAGCACGCATGTTCATTAGTGAAACATAATGACCCTCAGTATATCAATACACTATGCCATTCTTTTTTTCAAAGTCCTTTCATTTTGATTGGTCATTGTTACTAGGCTGGTATACCAAAAGCCCACGTCATATTCGTATACAGAGTGCTTATTAAAATGGCGCATTGTGGGGATGTCAGTCTTGCTCCACACCATGCCATTTCTGACAGTTTTTACACAATAATCTGTTTTGATATGGAATGATGGTAGATCTTTGGCTTCAGAATGAAACAGATATAATGCTTATGATTTCATTTATATCGACAAATTTTCTCCTTGAACTAAATTTAAATGATTTAAGCTTATACTATGTCTGATATCTAATGAATTTTATTAATTTAAATAACTGTTTTCATTTTAATAAATTTAAAAATATTTACTTTATGAATTTATCTATGCAATCGCGAGTATAAGAAAACTTTTAATATTTTTATTTATACCTTTTATTTATTTATTTTTCCCCTTTATTATAAATTACATGACATATTCCGAAGTTGTTACTTTTTTTGAAGAGAAAAAAATAACAAATTTTGAATTAAACTGTTATGGTAGACGAAACAGTTGCTTTAATAACTTTTTTCTTCTCACTGTTTCTTTAATCTTGCAACGTGCCGTAGATGGTAACTCATTGTGTGCATGCGTGCGAGCATCCAATTAACCTGGAATTTTGTTTTAATGCGATAAAATATGACGATAGCATCTCTCTGCTGAACACCTTTTTCAGATGTTATCTGGGTCGAATATGATGTTAAAATAATCTTCCATTTCTAAATATAATTTTTTCCCCTTTCAATTAAAAAGTAGTACAAGAGCAAGCACCGTTTCCTTCCATGCTTTTAATTAATGTTATCCTTAAAAGGATAAAAGAAAGATTCTTAGTGATATATCCTGATTTTAATCTGTCAAGGCTTGTGTGGTGTACTGATAAGGTCTGGTTTGTGCTTGTTTAATTTGTGTGACTGGATTACTTGATGAAGTAATACGTTTCCTAAGTGTCTTTCAGGATTTATATTTCGATGACGAGTAAAGAATAAATAGAGGAAGAATAAAGGTACATTTCCATGCGGTTGGTTGTAATTTTTTATAACGATTTTTGTTGTGCGTTTTTGTTAGAAAATCCACCTCTTGAGCTTTATATCTGATTTGTGTTTATGGGATTTCAGTCATTAAAATTTTAAAAAATTATTTTTGCTTCTCTCTGCTTATTTATTTATCAATAGGAAATAATTAATTACATTCAAACTTAAATATAAAAATCTATAGTTAATTTTAGACTTTGTAGATTACAAGTATTCATTAAATACGTCTTCTGGTAAATGAGCAGATGATGAATTCTTTCTTTTTTTTTTTTTTGATTATCAAAGCAAGAGCCTTTTAAAAGAAATTCAAATTGTTTTCTTTTAAAAGTTCTTTGTTGAATTCGTGACCAATATTAGTGTGACCAACGCACCAACGCAGAAGGCATGAAAAAGAAGTGATAACGTATTCAGAGCCTATATAGCTTTACTGAAGGGATTACCCAAAATTTAGTTAAGCAAACATTTTGATTTAGGCGTATAAATATTTGATTTTCACGTGATATTGTAGTTTCTTTTTGGACTGTTAAATTATAAAAGTTAAACTCTAAGAATCAGGGGAAAACAAAAACACGCACGGCTAAAAAGTTAGAATAAAATTTGAATTCAAATAAGATTTGAATTCAATGAATGAAAAACAACTTATTCTATATATATATATATATATAAGTTAGCTTTAAAAAAACATTATTAATCTGGAAAAGAAAATGCTTATTTTAAAGAAAATTTGTTCCGAAAATAATTTTCAGGTTTATTTGATGAAATTCACTTCATTCAAAGGACAAGGATGGATAATTTTGAAAAACAGTATCTTAAAGAAAACCTCCTTTGTGCGTGAAATTTTCTTTTGTTATTTTTTTTAACTGACGAAGTAAACTTTTTTTGAAATTTAAGTTAGATGATGCGGAATTTATTTATTAATATTTTCATTGTATTTTGCTTTTGTATTAATTTCGTACCTATTTGTATTTGTATTGACTAGTGATGAAAATAGAAATTTCATAAGTGAAAAGATATTTCCTATATTGATGCCATGCAACTATTGCATACTTTTTAGTTTTAAAGAAACTTTACTTTACCGAAATTCACAGTTAACTCACTGAATTATAAATGTTATTTAATATGAAAGGCACGGTTGTAGTTGGATATACGAGTATTAAAAAACACTACTAATAATCTACGAGTGTTATTCTAAATATAGTGCTTTTACTAATAACCTGTCTGAATTTACTGTGTAAAAGAGATATTAATGCATTTTATTGAAGAAACTCCAGATTTTCATGACAAAGTGAAAATATTGCAAAATAAATCATATCCGTAATTTATTATTCAGTTAATGTTGCTCTATCATTTGCAATGAAAGAATTTTACAAGAAAAATTTTATTCTTATTTTATTAATTTATTAATTAATGTTATTTATTAATGTGTAATTATTTTATTAATGTGCCCTCCTTTGTATATTTCAATAGTTTATGTCCTCTTTTGAACTTCTGGCAATATCTTGCAACCTCCCCCCCCTAACTAATACTGTTAACTAACCGCCATCGACGATTAGCTGTTCACCTGCTATTATTCTAGTATTAATATATAAAAGTATTAACTTTGATGAACTACATCATAATAAAAGAAAGTTAGGTTTTTAATTTAAACTCTTTTCTTCTTGCAGAATGCGAAATTACTTCCAAAATTAATTTGTCGCATCTCATTTATCATCTATCATGTTATCACGGACTAATACTGTTCATTTTGTCTATATGTTTCTGGAATTGCTTTAATGAGGTATTTTTTTCAAAGATTGATAGAAACCTTTACTCATTTTATAAATTCCTTGTTGTATTAAACCAAGCAATAATACGATTTTTTTTCCATATCTTAAACTTCTTTTCATGTTCGGACCATACTATTCATATATAATGGAAATTAAAATTATGTGTAAATAAAAACTTTTCAAGCATGTTAAACCAAAACTGAACAAATTGGAGAAGATTATAAAAAAAATGAAAGCTGTTTTTAAAAAATTGAAATTTTATGAAATTTTAAAGTGATGTGGTCAATGATAACTCAGGTTGACAGTACGACTAAAGCTACCGGTTGTTATCATTACATCTATGTAAATTATCTGAAATATAATCTTTTATGGAGGTCTTAAAGGAGACTGATATATTTGTGTGAAGTTTAGTTTTAAACACCTACTTATTGATAATCTGTGTAATAAAAATTTTAAATCAAATTTAAATTTCACAGAATTCTGTATATGAAGCTAAGATGCGTTGGAATACATATCACATCATTCAAATTTGATCTGACCATTCGTAGGTTTTTTTTTTATGTTTCTCAACTTGAGTTCTCACTATTAATATTTTTCTGTATGGCAAGTACCATTGAAGAGGAAGAGAGAGCGTCCCTCGGTTTTTTCCCTTAAAGATTCCGCTCTATTATTTTGTTTTCATCTTCACCCAAAGATTATCTGACCACTTTCCTCGCGTTCCCCAAAATAAACTCGTTCCTTTATGCCTTCGATGTTCAGCTCCATCGGTTGTGTTTAATAAATCTTGCCTGATTTAAAAAATAACGCCTTTGGTTTCCGCTTCTGCAGAAGCCAGAGCTTGGGGTCAACTGCCTATACATTTATCACATTTTCTGCTCCGCTTGTATCACAGCGTTTTTACTCTTCAATAATTCAACAGTGAAATCTATTTTTGTAAATATATTGAGAAAGCGGACTCTAGTCATGCAGTTCTAATGAGAATCGGTCGACTTGATTCGATTGTGCCCACTGTAACAAGCAGAATTAACTGTAACCTTATCGAAGCCAAATAAGTGTTCTACCTGTGCGTTTCCGGTATTGTAATCCTAGCTTAGTTTCTTCTTCAAATGAATCATTCCTTTCACGCTGTTTAACAATTAGACCGTAAACTTTTGGTTTCAGCTATAATACTTTGTTGTTCGATTATTGCAAGACTTACTTTCTCAAATTCTGAGCTTTTTTTAAGTATGCCAAACTATGTGGTGTTTTTTACGGGCTTATGGTTACTATATATTTCATTCATTCTATTGTTATTTTCACGTTTTATTGGAAAGTTATGACGCTTAAATTCTTTATTGCAATCTATGTTTGATTTTCACTTTCTCGTAAATGTGTAACATCCACCGAGAAAATATGGTAATTTGCAAAAAGAAAATTCTTTCTCTGCAGTTTCACGAATCGAATGAATTCCACTTTATTTTTTAAATATAGAACGAAATTGAATATCACCAATAAAGTGAATTCATTAGTTTCATTTAGTTTAGCTTTTAAAAATTATATTTGTTCATGTCTGATTGAACATTATAAAATTTAAAAAATCATCTTGGCAAGTTGAAAGACAAATGTGATTTCTTTACATCTAAGTTACTATTTGGCAACATAAATTATTGACGTTAGAAACAGTCAAAATTAGGGCTTGAAAATCTCTTTGCAGCCCCTAACTTCTAAGTTATTGTAATAATCGAAAAACTTTAAATACAAATGTTGTTCATTTTAATGAGACGTTAATTTGATTAATTGGATTTATTTTTCTATCTTCAATATTAAGAAAGTTATAGCGAAATGAAAATTTGTACCCCACCCTTTCCACCCCCTTTGAGCTAGATGGGTCATTTATGAACTCATCCGAGTTGTTTACATTTTTAAAAACTTATTCCAAGCCAATGAAAATCCAAACAAAATTACTCTAGTTACCCTGTTTACATGATAACCTGGGCAAAGCAGTATACGCATATATATATATATATATATATATATATATATATATATATATATAATATAAAACGAAGGGTGCTTTGGATTCTAGGGACCATATTCGGTGAAGAAATGAAGAAATTTTCCTGAAATCTTATCATGAGAACCATTGCAATAGGTAGTCATATCGGAATCTATCTAAAAGACTACAAAATCACTACTTTGCTTATAGATTTCTTTTTCAAGAATATCTTGTAAAAATCCCAATTGTAAGATTTTTTTCCCTGATAGATTCGATGCTATCATTTATCTATAACACGCCCCCTCCCCTTCTCTTTTCTACGGCTATTGCTTCCTTCGGGTCATATTCGCATGCATCATACTTGTCCCCTTTAAATGCATGATTCTTTTTCAAGATTAATATTAAAAAAAAAACCTTTATTTACTACCATTTACCTTCAACCCTTCATTTTCTATTTCAAATTGCCAATACAAAACACAGTGCGTTCTTGTTCCAATAACGCGATAAATTTCTTTTAACTGTACTTACTATATAATGTTATAATAATAAGATAGTATAATAAAAAGGATTTCCAATATATTACTACGCTTATAATGTCTGATAAGTTTATGATTTTTAAAAATATTTTTTTGAATATTGAAAATAATGTCAGGAATTATTATTTCATTTACTCATCATAAGATTAAGAATTATTTGAAAATAATTAAAGTATAAATGTAGCGCTTTTATTGCAATAAACTTTCTTGGGTAACCATACATACATATTAATTCTTAAATTTTCATCTTGGCTCTGCGTAGAAATAAAATGAAATTCTTATTGTTTGATATATTGTGATATTTTAGAACAACTTATTGCAACAGTTAGAAATTAAAATATAAACTTTTAATAAACCCTTGGTTTTTCTTTCTTTTTAGAGAAATTAGTAAGAAAAAGTTAAGTTTTTAACTTTATTCGAGGGAGAAAAAAAAATTGAATTGATTGCAATGCCTTTTGATTTTAGATTCTGATGAAATCATTATACATTGAATTTATATCCTTATTATTTTTCATGTCTCATAATAGCATTAAAAAGTTTTTTTCCATTGTTTCGAAATTTTTCAGTTCATCTGCGAAAGATAGAGGAGTGATTTTTATTCATTTATATTGTCTTTTTATCCGTTAGATTAAGCATTTTTAATCAAAAATTCAATGGTGCCCTTCTTAGATGTAATTAAATTCACATGACTTTAAAAAGCATTGTTTATTCTCAAATATTACCGATTATTTTGATTTAGTATAGCTGTTATAAAAACTCATCATACGGTTAGCTTTGTTATACTGAGAAAAAAAAAAATCCTTCCTATTTGAGTTTAGAACAGAAAATGTTGGTATTTCAAGAATGTGAAATACTTGCGTTGTAATATTGTAAACAATCGAATCTGCCCCCCCCTCCCCCGTTGAAAAGAAAAAAGAAAAAAAAGAATTGTAAGGGGGTAAAATGATGCATCAAGTGTTTGATATGCCAGGAAAAAGACACACCAAAAAGGTTTCACTTCATTTATGATTTTTTTTTTCTATTAAGGAATGTCAAATATTTTTTTATAGACATAGAAGAAATGCTCATGATATTATACGGTATTACATTTTATTGGCTATGACAAATGAAAAAGATATTTAAATTGTCGCAACAATCCGGGTCGATGCCCGGTCGAAAAGTAGTGAGAAAACAATAAACATGCTTTTAAAAAGTACTGTAGATAGGTGTGTTCGGATGTGGCGAATGTCTGTTTCACCATATATGCGTCAGTTGTAGTTGATGAAATTAGGAAGTATTGAGTTCATTATACAGGATGTTTAGGATCTGATAAATTGTCATGAGCTAACGAGTAAAAAATGTCAATAAGAAGAAAATATAATTAAGTGTTGAATAAAAATCGGAATATATATTTTTTAAATGTTCCTTCCGACCAAGTATGAAATCTGAGAAAAAGTAGTATATACTTATATTTATCATTCCTATAGCTATCAGCATGAGCAGAAAAGCTGTGCAGTGTGTACAATAACTCTTTTTTAAGTAGATGTAATTTGGAATGGGAAAAAAAAGTGCATTGAACTTTATTATTTTGCAAAGAAAAAAAGAAGGGGAAAAAAAGAGAGAGAGAGAGAAAGAAAAAAAGCAAAACAAAAAAAATTGTTTATTAGTAAGAAACCAGTAACAAATATGAGAAAGAAAATTAAAATTGTATTTACTGTAAGAGCAATCTATTTGTTAATAGATTAACAATTAAACCGATTCTTGGAGACAAAAGATTCTAACATTATTGTCTTATTGAATTAACTTTTTGCATTCGGATGGTGACTCTCTCTCACCATTCAAGACATTATATTATTTTGGCATTTTTATTTATTTAATTTTGATTGTTAAAAATACCTGCATAGTGGTTAGAAAATGCAAATTAACTAAACGGGAGAATTCAACTTACAACAATTATATATATATTTATTTTTCGGAGCAATAACATGCCTTTGTGTTAGGTGAATAATTATGAATCGAATTACTTTTCCAAGTGCAAAGGATTAAATTTAATTATTTAATACAGTGTCCCACAAAAGTGTTGGGACACTTGTGCTTTACAAAAGGAAACTGTAATAAAATAAATTAAAAAAACATGTACAAGTTTTTTGTGGGTGTGTTTCATATTTAAATTTAGTAACAATTATTACATAACATACATTTTGTCAAAATATTAAAATATTAATTTAATAAAAATACAATTGTTTAGAACGGAGCAAAAAATAGCTCACATAAGTGATGGGGCACCATTAGATAAGCAACAAAAATCGTCTGAAATAAGCAATAAAAATATTTTTGGTTGTTTTATTTTTACTCAAAAGCAATTGGCAATAATTTATAAAATCGTCTGCAGTATTTCTCTCCAGTTTGTTTTGGAATTTTTGGGTTTTTTAGCTCTGTGCAGCCATGAATGCTAAACGAAAAGAAACTTCGCCTGAAATTCGAAAATTAATTATTAATTTGCATATTGTATGTGGGAAATCTATTAGAAAAACTGCTGAAACAGTTAACTTGAGTCATTCAACAGTTTTCAATATCATTAAACGATATAAAAAGAATTATATTATTCGGGATAAAAGAAGACTTGGCCGACCATCAAAGCTATCCAATGGAATAAAGCGAATTATCGTTCGAAATATTAAAAAAAATCCAAGAAAGAGCGCTCCTAAAGTTGCTGCTGATTTACAAGCATTATATGGAATAATTGTTAATTCTGAGACTATTAGTAGGGTAATTCGATCTGCTGGATATCACAGTAGAGTAGCCAGGAAAAAATTCTTCGTAAGTGAAAAGAATAGAAAACTCAGACTA
>JAPMOR010024675.1:1440936-1458531 GCA_026543865.1 Argiope aurantia | reverse complement strand
TTTTGTGCATGTTTATTTATTTATTTTATTACAGTTTCCTTTTGTAAAGCACAAGTGTCCCATCACTTTTGTGAGACACTGTATATATACTAAGTAGAACAATTGTTTGCTTATTTAATTTTAAGTTAAAAAAAGAAAATCAATGAAGAATTTTTAATTAAACAATTAATATTTTTGATTTGTAGATTTTAATTTAATAATTTAGTATCCATTGCTTTTTAAAATTATTTTGTTATATTTCTTACGCTCATTTGCTTATATAGATTCAAAAAAAATCCTGCATTATAAGAGTTAAATTGCAAATAAAATATTATAGAGTCTGATGATTCATTTTTGAATGATGTGCCAATCTCGAATAAGGAAATAAATGTGACTGTTCGTGATTCGAGAACTTCTATCTGAATGTGAATGAAAGTGAATAAGAATTGCATTACTGAGTAACTAAGCTAACTGAAAACGATATTTTCTTCTATTTCAGCACGTTCCTCTGAACGTGTTCCGACTAATTTTATAAAGCTGAAGCATAACTATCATTTCCATATCGTTTTGTACAGCTGCTTTCTGTTTTCCTAATTATTTATTTCTATCTTTTTAATAATTTTATCTTTTGAAAATTAAAAAAAAAATATTCATTTATGCATTCTTTTTCCTCCACACGCTTCTAATTAATTTTATCTTCTCAGCATTTATTTTTAAATTATGTTTTCATGCATCTTTTTTTCCCACACGCTTCCATTTCGTTTTTATCTTGTCTTGACGTCTTTTTTTTTTTAATTACTGGATTAACAACAATAACAAAAAAAACAAAAAAAAACAAAAAAAACTCTCCTAAATTAATGTTCTGCATAGGCGTAAAGATTTTGTTGCTTGTAAACTGAAGTTTTTTTCTGTTTTTCTTTTCAACCCGGCATTATATAGCGATGAAATTGTTAAAATTAGGAAAAATATGGCCACTGACTGAAAGAAGAAGAAAAAATCATCTGCGACAATATGAATTTTATTTCTTATTTATCTTATGGGAAAGTATTTGGTTATAAAATAGTTTTTAAAGTAAAACTAAAATTATTCAACTTTTTTACAATTTACATCATTATTTAAGAAAGCAGAGAACGATGAAAAAGTCTTCGTACTCCATAATATTGCTTCATTTTAATATTTTTAAAAATTACTCAGTTTTCGAATCTGAATGCAAAAAAATTATTTAGAACTTGTCACTGTGAAAGTTTAGAAATCCGTTAAATTTTTTATTATTATTTAAATGAATTTTGAAAAGCAATTTATAAATTCATAAATCAGCGAATTGACGATTAATATACATCGATAAATATTCACAATATGATTTTTTTTTTCACAAGACTGTGAGAGATTGGTCAGTGTAGATAAATATGAAAGATGGGTTGGAAAGAAACTTTATTTAGAACATTAAATAGTAGAAGCTGTAAAGTGTGTGCTATTGACAATATGTTGACATAAAAATTAATTCTGATATTTTAGTTGATATTTAGTTTTTAGAAGAAAGAAATTAATTAGTGCATGAAATTAATTAATTGATACTCATCTTTTATATTTGAAAGTAGAACATTGAAAATGCAGGTTCGCTTATATTTATCTGGAGTTGGAAAAAATATAAATTAAACGGTACTTTCATAGTCCAATTTTACCCATACTGTGATAACTCATAATTTAATTTTTCCAATATTCTTAGCTCAGAAAAGTGTGATGAGAAAAACGATTTCCTCTCCTCCGTTTTATACACGCGAAAGCTACTACTACATCAATGTTCGTTAATTGGTGGAGCAGTAGATACATTGACTAAACGTCACATTTAATAGTTCGGAAGCACATTTTGGGATGTCTCCAAGAAATGAAAATAATTTTATAGCTACTAAAATATTTCTGAGAAAAGGTAATGTAATTAAAACGATTCTCTGAAGTAGTCTATAAACTCTCGATAAATTGTAATATTTTTTTATCTCGAAATTTGTATGCTTACTTCTTGTTTAGTTGATTCATATCAGGCGTCTAGAATTTGATAACCAGAACACTTCTACTTCCACCCTTAATTTCAGAAATTCTGTTTTTATATTTATTTTGAAAATTTTTAGTAGTGAAGTCAAACCTGGTAATGTTTCATTTAAAAGTCTCTTTTAATCCTTTCAGAATTTCTATCATATTACTTAAGGTAGTGAGCTTATTTCCCTTTCTTTCTTTTGATTTTTTCTCTTTATTTCTTTATTAAAGCATCAAGTATTCTACTGCTCTTCACATGCTCTAAACTTACAGTAAATCTTTTATCATGGAGAAAAATGTTTTGGTTTGGGGTTTCTGGAGCCTCAAAATGCACGAGCAGAAAATTGGCGATTTATCGTTTCTGAGGCATCAATTTTTCTCCTTTAGGGTTATTAAAAAATGTGAAAGAAGGTTGTCACATTTGGTGACTTATCGCCAGCAAAGTTACAAAGAGGCTCAAATGTCCGCCATGTACCAAATTCCCCTGTCTGGCCAATAAAGGGCAGGGTCGTAAGAAGTTATCGCCCGAAACAGTACGGAGAAGAAAATGGTAGCGAAACAGCTAGGGGAGGTATCGAAAGTTATACATATAACGTTTATTAAATTTTCAATTTTTTTTGGCTGGCAAAAAATGTTTTGAGATGGTCAAAAATCATCGCGTTTCTAAATGTTGGTGATTGCGAAATGTGAGAACATGATGCTTTTCTGTCGAATTGATGCCACGTGACTTGAAAAAATAATGTTCTCGCATGATAACTTGAAATTTGCAATAGCAGATTTCAATTTATTATTATTATTGCGTTGAAACAGAAACAGGCACCTCTTTTTTTTTTTTTCCTAAATAGAAGATCAATGATTCGAGGTCGTCTCAGTTTTGTATATCTTCCAACAGCCGGTTGACGGCTGGGGTGGTAGAAAGTCGTGACATGGAATATATAAATGTTTATGTTCTTTAATATATTCTTTCTGCTGGGAGACGAAGTTACTTTATTTTGTCAGAATAAATTCCGTTGTCTTATATTGATAGAAATAGTTTATCAGTCTAGTTGAAATCGACTAATTAAAGTTAGAGGTAACAAACAACCACCACTGTGTCTTGGCAACTTGAATTCATCCTGGAAAACTAGATCCTTCTTTTTCTGTCAGATCGCTTGGGAATGAAGTATATTTTATAACTCTCACAGAGATCTGGAACTATATCAGAGACTTATCTGCTATTTGTACTCTTTTCTAAATCGTTAGCCAACGAAATGTCAAATATTAATAATTTACATACAAAGTTACAATATTGAAAGATGTGATAATAATACTGAACTGAAGAAAATTTAAATTACCAATAAATTAAATATACCAATATTCTTTAGATAATTTTGATGTAAAGAAAATAATCAAGGAAAATTAGAGGATTTGTTTGAATTTTTGAATTTTATTTATATATACACATTTTGTAAATATGTGTAATGAAAATATAATTTCTCCCGCTTATTTAATTTTGGTTGTGAAATATATTCTATTTTGTGACTGCCTAACATTTATGAATATTCTTTTGCACTCACTGTAATTTATAACTTTTTTTGGAAAAAAAATTGTTTATTACTTATTCGTTATTATAAAATGATTTATATATTTATATTTTTTAAACAATAACCAAAATCGGAGTATCACCCTCCACCCCCACCCCCACCCCCCTATCCACTTCAACCACTGTTCAAATCTCGCTAATTTTATTTCACACGAAAGTTTTTTACTCTTAGATATATCAACAATAGTCGACTGTCTCCCGTTGCTTGTCATTTTTGGAGAAACATCACAAAATAAAATCTTGGCATAACCTAACTGGACCGAATTCTCCAATTTACAACGCTACCTAAATAATTAATAAGAATATAAGTAATATAAATATAACTAGTAGTATGTTTATTGTGCTAGAGTAATTTAAAATAGTACTTTTATTTGGTGTGATTATAAAGGGTGTCCCAAAATCAAGGCAAGAATTTGCCATCATTTGTGCAGTAAAGTGTTTGCAACCCTATTAAGAAAAACATTCGGCAGCTGATAGTTTAAGGTTAGTAAAAATGGATTGTTACACGATAGAACAACGTGTTAAAGCAAGACTTGAATTAAATAAAAAAAACATTTTCCCCCCTTTAAATTGTTATTATTGAAAACGTAAAATATGCTGGATAGGGTTATGTATGGAATAACAAATTGGGCAGATGGTTTCCATGGCTTTACTGGCACATTCGCATTCTTTTGTCGAAATTTTCCATGACCATTTTGCATAAATGTGGCTGAATTTCGTAGATGCAGCATTGAATTTCTTCTTTCAATGTACGCGTGCTTATGGGGGTTTTGGCATAGATCCTTCACTTCAAATAACCCAGAAAAAAAATCCGATGGTGTTAAATCACATGATCCAGGGAGGTCAACTCTCAAATTTTCGAATTGTGGCCGCCAAACTTTTATTATTTTTGAAATATTGTTGAATAATGAAAACACGTTCTATTATGTAACGCTTATGGTACTAACCCTAAACTATCAGCTATCATTTTTTTTAAATTTAATTTCAGCCTATCACCCCGTTACTGTAGAACTGAGCCGTATAAACAGGGATTATTGTGACTGGCTATTAAGCTCTACTACAGAGTTGCCAACACTTTATTGCACGAATGATGGCAAATTCAAATCTTTCATTAATTTTGGGCACCCTTTATATAGTTCATGAAAGTTGGCTGGCATGATTAAATTAATGTCATTAATATGTTGAGTGAACAGCTGATCGCAGAAGGCGTTTAATTAAATATTGTTATGTTATAAAGTTTTAAAACTATTTTCACATTTATTTTATGCTTTTTATCTGCATTCTGCTAAATTTCTAATATTATCTGTAAATGTAATGCTCTCATCTCATCAAAATTCTTGTGTTATTTTCATCACCAAAATAAGAGAGTGAAAGGTGAAACGGTACAACCTATTTTGAGTTCTGTAGCTTGGACATTTTTATGCAATTCACCTTCATCGCCGAAAGTTAATCCCGTCTTATCACTTGCGATACCCTTCTTTAAATCCAAGATTTTTTGCTTTAAATAGTGTATAGTTTGCAGCTGTGGGTTGAACATGCCTCGAATTTTAAGTATGAATCACTCGTGATTCGCGACGGGATTTTTAATTTATATAAAAGAGGTGCTTGGCCTATTTCGGCTTCCTTTGAAAGGAGGAGAAATAAAATATTTCCTTTGGAAAAGTGACAATTTTACATAACTTACAAATTTAGTAACAATTTTACATAACTTTCTTCCTTTCATTTGTATGCATGGTTGCAGTAATGAAATGAAATATTTGTTTGATAAGTAAATTATTAATTCTGAAAGTTTCTTCGTTTTTTATGATTTTTCTGCTCATAGTAATTGCTGGTTTTATCCAAAAATAAAATCATATGTGCCTAAAAGCTATTCCTAACAAATTTATTCAGAAAGTTATGAATTCAGTTCATTTCCTTTTTACTTAAGATCATTTTTTTTTCTGTTGAAATGATAGTCTTTCGAAGGTATAGTATGAAGGTAAATTAAATTTCTAAAAGATGTCCACGTTTCGCATCTTTCTTTCTTTTTCTTTCTTTCTTTTTTTTTTTTTTTGTTGTTGTTCTTGTTTTTTTAAATTTACATTTATCTGTCAATGAACCTTTTAAATTGTGCGAATTTAAGATTTTTATTTTATTTTATTATTTATTTCTGCGTGTGTGTCTGTGTCATTGCTTACTTCTGTAACTAACATAAGCTGTAATTGCCTTAATGGTCAAAAATGTTATTTAAAAACGTGCTTTAAATAGAATCTTATTCAATATAGAAAAATAAGCCGAATCTTTATATCTTGATAGCTATCAATGATTAAAGAAAAAAAGTAAGTGTATCATTTACAACTATGAAAATATTATAAAATATGCTTAAAACATCTTTAAATGTTAACAAATCTAATTTTAAAAAATTTGATCAATCAAATGATAAGTTTTCGAATTTTGAAACAACCCGACCTGTATATTTCTACTTTTCAAAATATGTGTGTGCCAAATTTGTGATTCTAGGACTTGTTGAGCATCCAGTCTTTATTTTTAATAAAGATTTTGTTTTTTGTCAAAAAATTTTTGTTGCACTAAGAAAGTACTATCTTTTTTTTTATTTGCTTATTATTAACTATCCATCTGTAAACTATGTATTAATATGACAGAAATTGATACGAAATTTTTCCTCTTTCAAGTTACGTTCGCTAAATATTGCCCTTCGAAGAGTAGAAGGAAAACGGTAAAATGGCAGTTGTTACATAGGAGTAGGCAAAGAACATGTCTGCGACTTTATAAACTAACCGATAAACATTCCTTTACATACTTTCTTATCGCTTTGGAATTAAGTATATTTAATATGAGTAAGATCATTTGTTTGCATTTATTTAATCGTGATTAACTATACAAACTGATTATATTGTAGGAATGTTCTCTTTCAGTTTTCATTATCGGCAACAGCAGAAATCTTCATTAAGTTGAGTATTTGCCATTATTGAGTATTTTTTTATTCAGTAGACTGCTTTTTTCCCCTCTATGGAATTGACAACAAAAAAGAATTATTAAACGAATTTGGGTACGAAGATTTATTTAAAAATATTCGGTAATATTATAATCAATTGCTAGTGAATCATATTTTATTATTGAAAAAAAAAGTGTTAAACAAGTTTCATTTACTTGTAACTTACTTCTTGCTCAAGTAGTAGCAATCTATAATGCTGTAATGAATATTTTATGACTAGTAATGAAGACTAATTCAATGCAACGATTATCGAAATGAAAAGTATAACGTTGTATTTAAAATGTCTCAGACCTTTCTCTGAGAGTCGATTCTAATATGAAACAGTGATCAAAACTGGTCTCGATTTTTACTGTTTGTAGTTTTTACTGTGATGATATCTCAGTATCCATTACTATCTTTATTTTGTATGAAATTTGATGTCTTATAAGAGCAAACATTTTAAATGTTTGCAAGCCACATGAACCGAATTTTAAGCTTTAATTTGTTATATTACTCTTAGCATTAATATGGAAACTTGTATCAAAGAATGATTAGTTGAATCGTACTTGCGTAATACGCATGAAATGCGCCTCGCCAATTTAATTTTAGAACACATTGTGCATCTATCTCACTATATAACTCAGCATAAGACAACTTGCAATCAAAAGACATACACAGGCCATTTTTCATTTGATAATGACATCATTGGAATGGATTTTAATAAATGTTGCATTAATAGTGCTTCGTTTTGATCATTAGACAATTATTTTAAGTCTCTCCTTTTTCATGTAAATTTCCTACAAAAATTAGCTGGAAGATTTAAAATAATACTCGTAAAGAAAAGCAGCAGACCTGACGAGTTTTTAAGGGAAACATTATATGTAGATCGACCTTTTTATTTTTAAAAAACTTTTTTTCTTTATGAAGTATATAAAAAAAAGTATTGTAATTATCAAAAAAAAAAAAAAACACGAGAGAATTTTAGAGAAAATTGGCGAATTTTTTCCACGTTTCAACGCCGCACCTCCTTCCAAGTACGAAAAGCACATTTGCATGTTGGTCTGGGAACACAATGATTCTAAAACGTTGTGAACTGGTTTTTTTGAGATTTGGTATGTGGTCTTAACACCATATTTGTAAATTTCTATCACATTTCAATGGAATTCATTCACAGAAAGTTTATCTCTGTTCGTGTGCAAGTGAACACAGTAACAACAAAGCATTAAGAGCTAGATAGATGGAATCTGACGTGTAAACCTGTAAAAGATTTTGAACCAAACTCATTAGAGGACTGACCATCTGTAGCTCTATATATTTGAATGCATGTAATGGCAATTACTTAAAAGCATTATAACTTCGATAAACTGTAATTTGTAAGCGTATTACTAAAATTCTGACCCTGTGTCAGATCTTGGTTTTAATCGGTTGAGAAAAGTTGTCCAAAATACATCCGCAATTTTCTTCACTTTACTACGCAGCACAATGCACTCATGTACGGGACTCTGAAAGTAAAAATCTGAGCATTTGTTGCCTTCTCGGCCTTATTCAAAACTCAGTTTTTTATACAAATGAATAATACTTTTTTTTTTAAATTAGGAAGTATGCGAGAAAATTTCTAGAAGACAATTTGTGCTCATTTATAATGAAATAATAACTACTAATAAAGGAAATGAAACAAAAATGGTCAATTTTATAGTTTAAATTTGTAGCTTAGTTTAGTAGGGTTTAAGATATGATCTATTTTTTATGTTTAAAAAATTTGTTTGTTCCTGTTTTATGAAATACAGCTTTAAGCAGGAACTGTCACTGCGTTTATTTTATAATTTTTTTAAAGAACCCTTAATGGATTTTCTTATTAAGCCTTGTTTTAAAAACCCATCCTGTCTTATAACAGACACCTGACTAATTTATATTATTAGTTGAAAATGAATAAATCGTGCATATACTGGCACTGGAAACGCTTTCCATTAACATAAATGCAGGTGTTCGCTCATGTAGGTTCGGAACACCGGCTGTTCACACGTAGTGCTTGAAATTGTAAGATTGCGCTATGACCTCCATTGTCGTGTTGTATTAGAAATTTTCGTGAGGTGTGCATCACTGTAGCTGTATTGCAACGAATCAATTTTCTTCTTCCCGGACCGGTTTTCCTCGCGAAAATTGATTCTTATTTATGAGCGGGAAAGAGAGAGAGACCATTACCTTGTTTATGTAAAACACCGGACATCCTTTTTTGCGAACCTCTGAAGAGGACGCATCCAGCACGCTCTGATACGTCAAGCTGGAAGGCAAAATTTAACATGATTTTTCTATAGAATATGTTATCTGATGTGGGATGAAATGAAAAAACAAAGAAAGAGAGAGAGAGAGAGAATTGTGTCGTTTTTTGAGAAATTTGTATTTTGTTCTGGTTTTTTGAGCTCTAAATTCGCAATTTGAAAGACATTAAGATATATCAAATATCTTAATGTTACCGACAGTGAATAAATCAGACGAATAAAAGGAAACCAAACATATAAGTTTTGGTATATGGAAAGCAGTTTGAACCATTTTAATGTGATAATGCCTTTAGGTTGACATACTGTTTGATTGCTATATGCCTGGTACGAAAATCGTTCAGAATGCTCTATAGGGTAAATTGTAAGATCGTGTTTGCAAAATTTGACAGTTACTTCTTGGTTAGTAGATACACACTAACAAAGGATTTTTGAAGCTGTTTATTAATTTTTTAATTAAAAATTATTCGAAATTTTAGCTTTATCCAGGGCATCAATTAAAGACCTGAGGAACCTGAGACAACAGATGATAATGCCCCCCCCTCCCCTCCACTTCTATGGTTTCCCTTAACATTAATTACTTTTTTCCTTTAAAGCTGATAAATTCCTTAACATTTAAAAGTATTTATGTAGTGTAATTAAATGAAATGTTTACGATAAAAACGTCGTTTAAGTGGGCGACTTTATGTTGTTTATGATTCTTCTTAAATCCAATTAAGTCCAAAAAATTAATTATCCCAAACTTTTTGATTTTATCTAATCTGATTAGTCATTAATGTATTCACGTGTATGAAGTTTATATCTAATTAGATAAATAATTTGATAATAATTTGAAATGTGAAAATATAAATATCATTAGCAAAATTTAATATTTCAATTTTTTTTAGAGAGCCTTTCTTCTCACTTGGGGACTTTCAAGCTTGGGTCTCTGGGACTCCACGTTTGTTGCTCTGATGTTGTTACAACCTTGCGTTTTTCCTCAATAATTTCAGAGTATACTTTTGCACAAAAAGGAATTTTATTCCACTTTAAATTTTTAGAAAAATAAGTTTTTCAATTATACCAATTTTATTTCCGTACAGTGTTTTTCACAAATCATCAGAAAGTTATAAAAATTATTTTACAATCATGCTTTTCATCGTTTTAGTTATAAGATTTATATTCAATCGCAGTTCGTTTAGTTTAAGATTTATATTCAGTATTAAATACCTTTTCTTTGTATGCTCTTTATTGAGTGCTATATAATGGAGACTAAATTTTTATATTGAAATAAAGAATAGTGAACGAAATCTGAAACGCTATCACGCAATGATGTTTTGAAGCGGCTCGATTTTTTTCTTGAAACTTACCGACAGTGTAAAGAGCAAACTTTTGAAATATCTTAATATTTTTCGTTTTTTCTTGAGATGTTCTGTAAAATGTCTAGGATTTTGTATTAAACACCCTGCAAAATTTCTTTAATGCTTGATTTGATTTGTAATATTTTCTAATTTTGACGCTATACGACTTTCATAATAGAGCCACTACGGCGCAAACGTGATAAGTTCGAATTGCGAGTAGAGACGAGAACGACTTCTGACACTTCTATCCCAACTTCCGAGCCACTACAACTTGAAGAGGCATCATTTACAATAGAAAACATTAGGCTCACTAGTCATACATTGACAACGAATCATCTGCACGATTGAATCTTAAACTTGTAATCCTTCGGTTTTCAAGCTAAGATCAGGTCACCGTAATCTCTCTTTCAATGAACGGAAAAGCTTTTAAGGGAAAGATGTATTTAAAATTAAATAAAAGAAATGCAAAATAATAAATATTATTATTCTACAGAAGCATTAATACTCCAATTTCCAACAATTTGTTTCTTGCTAACTGGATGCAATTTTGAATTTCACATAGCGATCTTTGTCTTGCAGACAAATATAAAGCTGAAATACTTCCCGCCAGCTTGTTTTTTTTATTATATCTCAATTCCATACTTTGTGACTGAAGAATGGTCATAAAGAAGTTTGTGTTGTCTGAAAGATAATGATGAAAAATCTGAATTCTATTAACTCGAATTTCTTGCATATTTCCTTATAAAAATGCTACCTAATTACCAGCGATCAAAAATGATAATAGTTATGTGTTATGCAATCTAACGTTTCTGTTGATTATTTCTCGTAGTTATTTTTTGATTTCATAATTTTAATGTTTTCTGACCATAACATCAGTTTATATATATAATATATATACATACACACACACTGGTGTGCAAAACTTAAGCAACAATGCAAATTTTAAGCAGATAGCCATGAAATTACAGAAAAGGAGTTCTTGCGATCAGTACAATGAACACGTAATTCAAGAGAATGGTCATGCGTATGCAAATATCAGGAACAAAACGTCACAGGCGACGTGAGCGTACGCAAAACACATGCGGAAGGCGCGCGCAGCTCAACACTACAATAAAAGGAAGGACGGAGACGCAATTAAAGACATTCGCTACAAGTGCACGTGAGTTAATATGGCTAGCAGAAATCACCTGGACGATTTCACACATGGAAGAATGATCGGAAAGCTGGAGGAGTGGCGTAGTGTGACCAGTGTAGCTGAAGAGTTCGGAATCAACAAAAGTGTCGTTTCGCGCGCTTGGAAAGCCTTCCAAACCACAGGTACAGCTGTGAGAAAGGTTGGTGGTGGCCGCCCCAGGAAAACAACTGCAGTGGATGACCGACATATCGTCCTGCAGGCGAAAAGAACCCGAAACCAGTCAGCAAGGGCCATTGCTCAGCAACTGTGTGCAGCAACGGGGCGACAAGTGTCGCGTTTTAGTGTGTCCAGACGCCTTCACAAAGGTGGCCTATTCGCCCGCCGTCCTGAACGCTGCATCCCTTTGACAGTTTCCCACCGGCGGCACCGTTTAGAGTGGTGCAGGGAGCACAAAAACTGGACATCTCATCAATGGAGTCGTGTCCTCTTTACAGATGAGAGTCGTTTTAGTGCCACAAGCGATTCCCAACGCCAGTTGATTTGGAGAAAGGTCGGAACACGGTTTCATCCCAGTAACATCACGGAAAGAGACCGTTTTGGTGGTCCTGGAGTTGTCGTCTGGGGAGGCATTATGATGAACGGGCGGACTGAGCTCCACGTTTTCGGCAGAGGTTCTGTAACTGGTGATCGCTATTGTCTGGAGGTGATCCTTCCCCATGTACGTCTGTTCCGAGGTGCCATTGGATCAGACTTCGTTTTTATGGATGACAATGCACGGCCACACAGGACTCATGCTGTTGAGGAGCTCCTGGAAAGTGAAGATATCACTCGAATTTATTGGCCGGCGTGCTCCCCTGATTTAAATCCGATAGAACATGTGTGGGATGCTTTGGGGAGACGCCTTGCGGCACGATTACATCCTCCTGGGAACACCCGACAACTTAAACAGATGCTGATTGAGGAATGGGCACTCTTACCTCAAGAACTGTTGGACAATCTGGTGCTGAGTATGGGCAGACGGTGCGAAGCAACCATTGCAGTAAGGGGAAGGCATATCCCATACTAAGAAACATCTGCTTGCTGTTCTTCCTCTTGGACAGACAATCGTGTGTAACGATACTACGAGTTCAATAAAGCCTTTTTTTGTTTGATTCCATACTGTATGCATTGTATTTATTTCTGCGCAACTATGCTTTCGTCATTCTTTCAGAACAAAATGCTGTATCTCATTTCTGAATTTCATGTCTCTCAGATGATTTCTCGTGAAGTTATGGCAAAAAACATACCTGTTGCTTAAATTTTGCACACCAGTGTGTGTGTATATATATATATATATACACACACACTTCAGAGGTAAATTAATCTAATCTATTTTACTATTTTTGATGGTTTTATTATTTCCACTATCCTGGCTGTATATTTGGATGGATATAAGGATATAGCTGTTGGTTGGAAGGAGTCGGGTCGCTCTCAAAAAATGAAATAAATGCATAAAAGTCTGACTAATTAGGATATAAATCCTAATTAATTTCCTAATTTTATATTAATTTAGTCCGTATTAACTTCATTCTAAAATGTCCTCTTATTTCCTGATCCAATTCTCACTTTTTTTATTGAATTAATTCTACACGCGCTCTATAAAACTGCTGAATTCAGCAGGTTTTCACATTCTGAATGATGAGATAAAAATCCCTAATAGTTTCAACATTCCTTTAAAGATAGCTAAATTTCTTTTTCCTAAGACTATATGTGTCAAAAAAAATCCCTATCTATATCTAGTAGTAAAACCACCGAAGGGAAAAATTCCGCTCTCTTTTTCTACTCATGTGCCTCGATGTAGACTGACGTATTTCTTACCGCTTATTCATGTATGCAAATTATGCTTCCCCTAGTGAAATGAATCCTAGTGAATCCTCCCCTAGTGAAATGAATCGAATTCTTTTATTCGAACACGCTACTGCTACAATATACTTATTTTTACATGCATATATATATGTTTGAGAGAATGAATGCTGATATTTTTATTCTACTGTTTTTTCTTAAATTCCTGCATTTTTTACTTTACCTTTTACTTTTATTATGTAAAGAGAAATTATTATAATTGCCAAAAAATGTGACCTTGAGATTCTGACAAAATCCCTGGATTCCTGACTTTTCTGCTTAAAAATCACATTTTTATCTTCTCATACACCAAGAGAAAGTATTGTAATTTTCAAAAAGTTCGAATTCGAGATTTTGCTGAATTGTTCGCGTTTCATGTCTCTCTAAATCTGGAAAGTACATTTTTTTTGGAATTCTGTCTGTACGCATGAACTCAATAAATCCCCCCCCTTTTTTTAGATGACAAAATTTCGTATATGGTCTTTACTAGATTTCTATCGAATTTTGAATGAAATGTGTTTACAAATAATTTATTTGAATAAAGAAAACACGTTAACTCAAACACATAAAGAGCTAAATAAATGAGATATGATCGTCGGTTTGCAAATTTGAATCAGACCCCATAACATGTTGACCGTGAAATATGCAGATTTTGTAATTAAAAATGGATTATATTTTCTTTCGTATACATGAGTGATACTGCTCAAATAAATACGAGCAAAAATTTTTAATTTAGAGGATAACGTACAAAATAAGTGAATATAAAATTAACTATTCTTCTTCTTTCAGAAGAAAGATAAAATTACTGTTTTCAAAGGAAACAAAATTATTAATTCTAATCTCTCAAGCACTGACCTTGAGGATAGGACAAAACATGTTAGTTTGAGGGCGAGCTGGTTGACACATTTCTAACAATAAGTTCTTAATTTATTATTTTCCTGCTTTGATAGAATTCATAAAGAAAAGAATATTAAAAATGGTTCCACATTGGTAAGCAGAATTCTTCAGAATCATGTTGGTCGAGCATAAAGTTATAAGCCGTGACCTTCGGAGTAATTGAAAGTAGAGCGAAGAGAATTGCATAGAAATGCATGACCTGTCGCAGGTGGACTAAAAATACTATTTTCCCACTTGGCTAAAAATGTATTAAATTTTTTTTGAAATTCTATATTTTCCTATTTGAAAATTTATTTGCAGAAGGAACAAGTTTTTTTTAACGCTATTTTGAATAGGCATTCTTTATTTCTTGGCATTTTTATTAATTTACAAATAATCATTACCGTAAACATGAATTAATGTTTGAAACTGTTTTATTACATAATTTATTTTTTAAAATATTTTCGTATCACAGTTGAAGTTAATTACTATTCAAACGATTTTTAACTTTCATTTGCTGCTTAACTGTTATTTTTTAATTTTATCTACTATTATTTTGAAAACTTCGAAAGATTCCTATTTTTATTGTGTGATACTGTACAAATGATTTTGTTTAGGATTCTTTATTTTTATCGGGTGGGTGTGCACTTTTAATGCATTTTAATCTTTAAACGTATGATTTTTTTTCGATAAAAATTTTTATTGCACTTTTTAATTGCATTTTTTAAAGTTATTGCTGTTTTAAAGCTGCTCCGTAATCTGGGATGACTTTATTAAATTCTATTTATCTGCTAAAATCAGATGAAAGTTGCGTCGTTTCCAAAATGTATTTAGGATAAATATATAATTTTATAGCTTTTAAGTTGAATTTTGAAAGTACGGTTTTAATAGAAAATTGTTTTAAATAATATAATTAAAAAAATCTTTCATTTTCACCTTTTTCTATCTCATTTTACTTCTAAATATATAAAACCTGGTATATGAACTGAATATATTTGACGATCAATATTTTGAATAACGCCTATTTTGACAGAAGTTTTTATTCTTTTGTGGAAATCTGAAACTTCCACTTTCAAGTGGTTTCTATAGACTTTAGAATGCAGGAGTAAATATGAACTATAACCTTTAAAAAAATTCGCAAATAATACAAAGGCGTAGAAGCTGCGCAATGGCAATGGAATTCTTTTCAGCTTGCTTCTCCGACTTTTAAAAAAAGAATATTTTTTTTATGCTCAAAAGATATTATTTTCATCTATGTGAGTGTTGGCCTGTATTAAAGGATATTTTGACTATTTATTCATAGAATTTTATTCTATTAAAATTCTGTCACTGTAGCAATTTTTTAATTTTAGAGTTTGCTTTTAAGATTCTTTAAAATATATTTAAGGCGCCTTATACACCATTTTAAATCAATCTATAAAATAAACGAAAATTCAACAGCAGATAAAAGAATAAAACTAAATTATATTTTTAATTTTTATATGTATGTGACTAGATAATATGTATTATGCGAATCTAAAAAAAATAGTTACTGATATAAATAATAAGAAGTATGGGCAGCTCTGATATTTTGAGGTGTAATCAGTTTCTCGGATTTGCATAAACAGGACAATCAGATGTTTACCCATTCAAAAAATTCAGATATTTTTAACAACAAGTAATGTTTGCAATTGTGTCTTAAATATTCTGCCCTCTCCCATCCCCGTTTTCGTAAAATTACTTCTGTTCAAACTAAGAAATTTAAACTTCTTTTTCTAAATTAAAGATCAAGGAATTTTGTTAGAGAAAATTTAGAATCATTAAAAATATTTTTAAGATAAAATAGTAAACCTTTATTTAAAAAAAGTATCCCATTTTTTACATTTAATTTATTTCTACATTTTCTACATTTAATTTATTTCGATTTTTTTTTAAGTGAGTGAAATTTCTAACCTTTTATTTAAAAGAATCAATTTTTTAGTATTTTTTATATATTTATTGAGGAAGTAAATCACGTGTTTATGTTTCAGTTTGGATCTCTATTTTTAATGCATTCTTTATTTACTCTGATGACACATGGATGTTTGAATTATTAGAAACAGACTAGATGTCATCTTTGTTGTCTGTGTTTCAAATAATGAGATTGGACCTCTGCTGTAGAATCAGTGACTTGGAAATAGAATGTATATTGAACTAAATGTATTTATTCGCAAGTGTGTGTTTTCCCCCTCTTTCTCCAACATATGATCCAAAGTATCCTTGGATAATATTAACTTGGTTAATCGAGATTTCAATGTATATGTTCACCTTTATGTCTTATTTTATTGCAGTTGCTAAACTATAATTTTCATTCCTCTACAGGATAGAAACTTATTGTCTACCTGTACGAAGAATCCGTATTATAAAATATTTCCGAGAACATTTATGAAACATGCTCTGCTATTAATATATTGAACAATATATTCTAAGCATTTTAAATTCTGATTGTAGAATTAATAGTAGTAACTACATGTGGTCTCTGTAGGTCAATCTTTTTTTTTTATCTTTATCTTTGCTACTATTGATTAAAATCGTTTGTACACCAGTCAAACCCGAATTTTTTAATAATAACAATTTGAATATTAGAGTGGAAAACAATTATTAAAAACAGAATTGAGAGAAGAAACATTTATTAAATGCAATCTTATTTAACTTATTTGGTTATTTATCCAGAAAAATCCCAGATTGCCTGTGATTAGATGTTTCCTATTTAAATTTTTAATTTAAAGGCTGCATAAACTTATAATGTACAAAATGTTGATTGTGTGTTTGTATTCATCATTCTTTCATCTCTTATACATATCTATAATTTTTTTGTTCAATTTTGATGACATTTGTCTGGGGTATTCTTCAAAGCTAATGATAGACCACTATAAACTTTTCAAAGACCAAAACTGATTTAAAATATTAGTTAAAGGAAAATTTAGCGAGTTTTTTAAAATTATTTTATTGTGGTAGTGGTAGCGGTTCTAATTCCACTTGTGGTGAGCGAGTTGTTAGAAATTGGGAATCGAACAAATCCTTAATTAGTCGAATTTTATTGATACATATTGCAAACTGGCATTGCAGCACCTAACTACATCCAAAAATAAAAGTTTGATTAATTCTAATATATAGCATAGTTTTCGGAGAATTTTCAAGGAAAATTGACCCGCATTTGTATTTCACATATGGAAAAACCAAGAAAACCTCCAGTTTTCAGCTTTGCTAGTGCAGATCTCATTAACAATGTGATCGGAGGACAGAATCCAAAATTTTCTTCCATTTCATGATCTTCTGCCGTTTTATGCCTTAATACACTAGGCCTTTATTGGTCGCAGATATTTTATACTCAGGCGCTTACTGTTAACAAGCTTCCTAACTCAAGTCAACTTAGGTACGAATTGTTACTTAATGTTTATATCATAATAATAAAGTACCTTAAATAAAAATAATTCAAGAACGAAAGGTTTAAAATAGTTTTCCGTGATATTATTTCCTTCCACATATTTTCATTTAATGAA
>JAPMOR010024675.1:1317038-1440926 GCA_026543865.1 Argiope aurantia | reverse complement strand
GAACTGTCAGATGGGATTACTTATTTTTTCTATTTGTGGTTGGAATCATCGCAATATTAAGCTTCGTATTTCTCATAACTTATAGCGCCTATGTATTGTTTGTAAATTATGTTCAGTGGTTTTGGAGTCATTTTTGTCTTGTCGCCATTTATGGGGTTAGTTTTTATTTATTATTTATTTTTTAATATTGCGGAGATTGACAAAAAACGACTCACAAAACATAACTATGAAAGCATTACATGAATTTGACCTTCCACAGGATACAATAGGATCGGAATTCAGTCATGTGAATGATTGTTTGTTTGTGATCTTTATATTATGTATCCAAGCATTCATTTTGAAACCATGATGTTTCATTCATTAATTTTAATGATGTCTGTATAATAATCTAAAAAATAATTTTGTAAATCAGATTATGGAATACTGAACGTAATTTCGCATATTCTTTTGATTATATAGTCACTTACTGAATTATTTTAGACAATTGGAAATGTTTTATTTTCATTTGAAATAAATTATTTGAATTAGAATTTTTTTAACCAATTGCTAATTCAATTTGATAATGCTTATATATGTTGGCATTTTATCTATAAATTACGTCATACATGATGAGAAAAATTTCAAAATAATGTACAGGGCATGTTATTAAGATCTAGATCTTCCAAATTTGGTAGATTATAGTTCATGTTGTGTATTAGATTCCAAGAAAGAGTTTTCAAAATTTTTATTCAATTTTTAATTAAAAATTAACAAAGATTTTTTTAATTTTTCTTCAATAACTTGAGCATATTATTACATAAAATCCATTTTTGTGCTTTTTTTAAAATTTTTTTAAATTCTCTTCTGTGATACCAATTATGTTTTTTTTCCCCCGTTTGATTCGAACGAATTTTTCTCGTTCGATTTTTAATAATTTCTTTTAATATATTTTACAACAATATTTTTTATTGCTTCCGTTATTATATTGCACACACACTCAACTATATTAAATATATTTTGTATTTGCATATCATCGCTGATATATTATTCAATCTAATTTTTTTTAAATATAGGTAAATCAAGACTAAAAATATTATGATGATACGAGTTTCAAGCTACATATTCGATTTCTTTTATTTATGAGATTTACATTTTAAAGAGCTTATATGGCTAAAAATTCTTGTTGTTGCAATCATGTTTGAACGAAAATGTCATAAAATTGCGGAATATTTTCAAACTATTCAAATGCTTCTGGTATGATTTATATCAATATATTATACCTTCTATGCTTTCATTAGCCATTTAACTTTGAATGAATAATATTTATTTGTTTCAATTAATAATTCGTAATTGTAAGTAGAAAAAAATACACCTGAAAAATAACACAGTTCATTTTGTTTTATTTTTTACTATCCCATATTTCCGTAACATGATATTAGTTTCATATCACCGAATGACCTATTTATTTTTCCACCAATTTCTTATGGTTGATACTTTTTTACTTTTATTGCCATTATGATTACTTTCCGGCCCTTTTTCACCTGCCTCACGCAATCCGTTTGACACTTGAAAAGATACTGCCTTTGAATTCGTCGAATTTGAATTTTTATTTTTGTTTCTGGCATGTGAAAACATCATATTTTGATTTTGTTATTCGTGTTTCTTCAGTTTTTGAAAAGATCGACCCAAATCGGAGAAAGACTGTGTTATGCGGATAAATTTTTATATTTGACCGACGAAGAAAGAATAATGCTGAACGGGGCAACTGAAAGGTTTTTACAAAGGTCTTTAGTTTGAAAATGCAATATAAAGTGAAAAAAAAATTTGTCCGTTTGTACTGAAAATCTATCACAAGCCAAAATAAAAGAAAGAAGTTATAACTATAAAAATTAAATTATTTAATTTTTATTTATTACTATCAATTTCTCCTATCCATTTCGAAAATTTGTTTTGTAAATCCCTGCATACAATGTTCTTCTGTCTTAGTAATTTTTTAACAATGTGATTTACACGCCGATGTTGATATTAAGTAATTATTAAAGTATTATTTTCAGAAATTTCATTTATGCCGCTTAAAAATAAACCAGTCGCATTTAACGACCAACTATACACCGCTATATTAGTAGTAATAATAATAATAATTTAGCCCTGTCAATTCAAACTTCGAATTTTTGCTAGTGTATTGTGAAAAATTCGATTCGTGTTAGACAAACTTATGTACGGCCGTTCATTAGTGAAACACAGAGAATCTCTTTCTCTGTGTAGTGAAGTTATGTCCATTCATGATCAATTATTAAGATGTATCGTTTAACGTAAAATTTGTTAAAAAAACAAACAAACCTGGAAATGTATCAATTTGATAAAAAAAATTTAGGTGAGTTTCATTCAAATTCATACTTTTAAATACTTTCTTGTGGGACTAACTTTTTTTTTAGAACGGATATTTATTATTTGTAGATTCTTTAAAACATGATGAGCATACTGGACAATTCATCTACAACACTTAATATTATGGGATGAGTGTGTGTTTTAATTTCTTCCCTCTGAAAAAAAAGAAGAAAAAAGAAACTGTTGTTCATCATTAAAAATGGTGAAACAATCTTTAAACAACAAGAAATGATTTAACTCGGTAATTTGAGGCAGTTCTCGCTTAACTCGTTCGACACATTTCTACCAGCGTACAAAACTAAATGCGAAAGAATGCACATTCCAGAAAAATCAATTTAGCCGCTGAAAATATTTTCAAATTTCTTGATGTTGCAGATGATGAAACCTATGTTTTTAATATGATCTTGAAGCAAAGTGAGAAATGAAAGTAATATATATATATATATATATATATATATATATATATATATATATATATATATATATTAACTGCAAACAAACAAAGAAAACCATCTGAAATCAAAAATATGTTTATTAGATTCTGATATAAAGAGTATCTTCCATAAGAAACTAGTTTAAATCTGATAAATTACTAATAAGTACTATTAAATGTTTTTAAAAGGTTTGATGGCCAGAATTCGATTAATTTGTCATGAATACCGGGATGAAAATAGTATATATATATAATATATTCATGATAAGACACAAAATCACAAATCACTTATTATTCGAAGATTTTTGACCAAAAAATAACGTGTGTGTAATAAATCATTCATCGTATTCACTTGATTTAGCAACTTGGAATAATCTTTTTATTCCCAGAATTTAATAATGAAGTTTAAAAGGTGTTGTTTCCATGATATTTCAACTATATTAACAGCTCTGCCGCGGGCTTTGAGGGCCATTCCTAAACTGCACTTTAGCAGACATTTAAATAATTATTAGAACTCTGTAGCCAAAATAAGGAAGACAAGGATGCTTATTTTGAATTTAAAAAACCAAAACATATAACGATACCTTGTTACTGTTCCATTTAGACCCAGTCTTGAAAGTTGTTTCATACAGTGGTTTTGTTCGCGTCAAATGTTTAAGCACATCAATAATTTTTAAATAAGAAGTTAAATATTCACTTTATTTCAAAATCTTGTTATATATCTGAAATGCAAAATCAAATTAAAAATAATTGTCTTCGAAACTGTATTCCTAACCACTGATTTTAAGAATACAGCAAAGATTACTACGTAAACAGATTAAGCGTGAAACTCCTTTTATACAAATTAATGATATATGCAAGCAATTACGTACGCATGTGATATGTAGATAGTTGAACTTGGCTATTGGTTTGAATTGAATGTGAATTAGTATAAATACAAAAGGTTTAGGTTGTAACGCAAGTTAGGATTACATAAAAAGTTACAAATGATTGAATCTTAAATGAATAAATGTAATGTATGTTTCTTCGTCTGTCAGGATACTAAATAATTTTGTTTTTAAATGTATAGTTTTATTATACATAATAACAATAGTTTAAAACTAAATTGTGTTCAGCTTTGTGAAATACTTTTAAATGAAATCACAATTTGCGATTATTTAATTGAATGTAATGGCACACCCTTTATCTTTCATTGTGTTAATGAATTGTCAATGTTCATCAATGGGTCACTCAAAAAATATTTATGAAATTTCAGTTGATTGTCACTTTATTATTTTTCCTTTGTTTCAGAAAAAAGCCCTTGGTTCTGATTTATTGGAGCAAGTTTTTTACCACATAGACTTAGTGGAAAAGGATTATTTTGGACTTCACTATAATGACGAGTTTAACGTTCAGGTAATTATGAAAATTTCAATTTAATTATGAAATTTTCTACTAAATCGTATCTAAAATTATAGTGAAATAAATCACTTTGATCTCTTTCTTGCTCTGTCTGTTTCTCTATGTATGTGTAATATATTGGAATTTTTATAAATATAAATATATTTTCGAAAGTTGATTGTGTATTTATTTATTTGCAGCATTGGTTGGATCCCACCAAAGAAATTAAGAAGCAAGTTAAAGGTATCATTTTATAATTTTATTTTAAATTGCCAACTTAGTATAATTTGCAGTTAATAACGGTGTAGTATCTTTAACCTAAAATAACAAAATTCTAAACTTAATAACTCGGGTTTTTTTTACCCATCATAGAGCATCTAACTTTACATATCTTTACTTTAGAATGTTAGTCTGTTGAAAATATTTTAGTATGTCAAGAATATTATACTGGGACAAGAATATAAAGAACTTCAAATCCTATTATATGTAATAGGACCTAAACACTGAATAAAAAATTCTTAATTTTTTCGATGGTACGTTTATTGACTGAAACAATATAAAATTCTTTACGTCATTTAGAATATTTTTCTTATTGGAAATATATGCCTATCTCTAAATATTTGGAAATTAGCAGTTGGGCCAAGGTTGGAGTAATCACCTTTTATCGAATCTAAATAAAAAAAGTTATATTTTTAATCTTCGGAGATTAAAAATGATAGTAGAATGTTAATAGAAAAAAAAAGTTAGATGATTTAAGGAAGAAATGTCGTGATTTGCAAACATATTCTTGACAGTTTATTTATAAAATGGAGGTTTTAAATAAATAAATATTTTAATGCCTGAAATTTATAATTTTATCTATCATTATTAAATTTCACTTATAGCATCTTAATTATTTTTTTGAAATTCAAAATCATTGAAAAATATGATGCATATAATTTTTTTGGAAAATTCCGATGTAACAGTATAATTAAATTGTTTATATTTATAAAGCAATCTTTCCGGATGACATTTGATGTACATTAAATCTGCGGAGTGAGCAGATTTTAGAATCAACTGGTCCTGTAACCAGGGTTCAAAATTATGAATTTCTTGTAATTTTAAAATTAAAAAAACAAGATCATATATCTTAGTTAACTAATGACAGTCATTTTAGTAAATCAATATTTCACTTTTATAGTCAGTGGAACTTTTAGATTTCAAAAACATGGAATTTTTAATTTATCTATCAAAAATTTTAGAAGAAATGTAGCATTAAATCGCTGATAATCGTTTTTATATCTTACTAATAACTAAAGAACTCTAATATACCTTATTTAAAGTGCCTAGTGCAATATAATCTATTGCTGTTTGTTTTCTTTAAATTATTGTAATTATAATTCTTTTCTGTTTATTTTTAATATATTTGTGATATCATGAGACATTGCTGAAATCATAAACCATATACATACACAAATGTTTCATACATTGCATACGTAAATGTTTCAGGATCAAGACAGAATTATTCTTGCCGCGTGTGTACATGTTATGTTGAAGTATTTGAAAATAATCTGCTTCTTAAAAAAAAATTTTTTTTCTTCCTAGAAACAGAATAACTTTTAAAACATTTCTTCCAGAACAGAAACCTCCTGCCAACTTTCACTTTCGGAACAGATGGTTTTTTTCGGCATCAGTAAATAAATAAAACTGAACGGATGGACAGGATCTCACCTCCCTTTCCCTCTCCTTTCGTTTTGTACTTGATTTCTATCACTGAAATCCGAAACGGCTGATTGCTTCAGTGCTGAGTCAGAAATGGAATTCTTAATGTTGAAAATATACTTTTTTTTCGAGGCCACAAAATTGTTACAAGAAAACATTCTTAGTCGCCGATATTTGGAAGATAATAACTTTTATAAAACTGACCAGGCTACATAATTATAATATTCTTTTCTAAACAATTCTGCTTAAAAACACTGCGCCAATCTGTCTTGCTCTTTTTATTTTCTCACACGTAGTATAGAGAAAATATAGTAATCGTCAAAAAATTCGAACTCCAGATTTTGACGAATCTCCACGTTTTAGACCTCCTCGAGTTCGAAAAGCAGTTTTTTGAAAAATGCGTTTTTCTTGTCCGTGTGTCTGTCTGTGACAAGGATAACTCAAGAACGCTTTGAGTTACACGACTGAAATTTAATATGTGGTCTTTACACCAAATTTGCAGATTTCTATCAAAATTTTGAATAAGTGGAAGTCCATCTGTCTGTTTGTTCGAACATGACTGTAAAATGAAAAAAGCCAGATAGATAAGACTCGGTATACAGATTTAACATCTATAGTGTAGACACTTGTCAAAGCATGAGTCAAATCCAATTACGAATCGATTGTCTGTCTGTACTTTTAAAAACATGTAAAGTGATAATTCAAAAACACAATAACTTAAATATATGAAATATGATTCCTGATTTTGTGACTTCAAGTGTAGTTTTGTGCTAAATCTTTATTTCAATCGGTGAGAAAAACTTGCCGAAAGCACAAATTCCATTTTTAGATTCTTTTAAAGTCATGTCAGGGATTCATCGCCAAACAAAACTCCAAGGATCACACGATAGATTCAGTAAAAAGGCTAAATTCACGCCAAAAGTTAATATATCGCAACTATTGTACGCCAATGCCATGTAAGGCGTTCATTCCAAATTTATTAGAGAGCATACAAAAAAGTTCTGGGGATACTGCTCCCTCTGGTATTAATATTAAGCAATTTTAATCACCGAATGCAAGTTTTTTATGTACCTTTAAATAAGGAAATTAATCAAAAGAATATTATTATCATAAAGGCATCAAGAGCGATCTCCTGAATCATTTTCCCAGTTGTCTAATAAAGGTGTCCTCTAATCACTCTCCCCCAGAAACTCCAACATTAAAATAGTAGACATTCAACAAGGCCGTGAACACCATGAGTGCTCAGATTTTTATTTCCTATGTCACTCTCAAGACCTTTAGACTTTTTTGCTTTTTTAGTGTAGAGAAGAAAAACGAGCATACTTTTGAAACGCCAGTTTTTTTTTTTTTTTTTTTTTAATACCGATTGAAACAAAGTTTGACACAAAATTACAATTAAGTCTTAAAATCGCATACCAAATTTCATTTATTTAGGTCATTGCGTTTTTTTAAGTTACGTTTTTAAGTTACATGAATGCAAAGGGACAGAGTTTTAGATGGTCAGTTCGTTGTTAAGAGATTTTGTACAAAATATGATATGGAATTGAATTTTAGATGTTAAAACTATGTATGAAATTTTATTCACATTTTATAATTATCGTACAATCTTTCGACAATAAACTTTTTACTTTTGAATTTGCATTTGAATTGATCCTGTTGTGTTATAACTTCCGAGAATAAATAACATATAGTATTTTTTATAAGTAAAATCTTATGATATGAGTTGCTGAAAAAATGATTTTCTAATACTGTCATAAAGCTGTTGCTTATGCATGATTTTTTTCCAGAAAATAATTTTAAATGCATGTAAATTTTGTAAAAATGTCAAAGGTATGTTACAAAATAAAAGTGAAATAAATTATTGTTTTTCTTAATATTAGAGCAAACTTTCATTATTATGGAGTTGAAGTTATATTTTTAATACTTATCATTAGTTTAGTTGGATAATTTAATGTATTGCACATAATTGTTTTGAATGATTTTCAAGCAAAGTAATTTTTATTTCAGGAACTTTGCCTTTTATATGCCACCTCGGAGCTAAATTTTATTCATATGAACCTACTAATTTGAGAGAAGAATTAACCAGGTTAGAATATTTAAGTAATCATTTACTACATTTTTTTTTCTTGATAAACATTTTTTTTGGAATAATTTAATAGTTCATATTCAACTAAGACAGCAAATAGTAAATTTTGATTCTATAATAAAAAATAAACATTTTCACATCATTTGCAAAAATGTTATATTTTTTTCTTTAAATATCAAAAATAGTTGAGTGGTTTTAATATTCTTAACTGCATTTGTTATTGAAGACAGTTCTATTAAATGGAAATTTAATAATACTAAATTCAATCAATTCTAGCCAATTATTATAAAATATCAAAATTAAAAATAATTCCAGAAATCTTAAATGATCCCTAGTCTGCCCTAAAAGGTTATTATTGTTTTGGGCCAACTATTTGGTAGCTTAATGTAAATGTAGGTGTATATGTCTCATGACTATAGAATAGGCTTTGCAGGTACTTAAATAATAATTATAAAAAATGCAAGTTAGAAATTTTACCATCCAACTTTACTTTACAAGTAAGTATGTAATATTTATTTGCAAATACTTTATAACGCCAGTCTAAACAGAAAATAATAGTTACCAGATTGCTAAAATGGGTGCATCTTGATCTCAAATAGCATACCAGTATCTCAAGAAGTAATTCAACTTTTGACATACACATTATTTTCTATTATTTTATAAGCATAGAATTCTAAATTCTCCTAATCAAGAGGCATTTTGCAATGAAACAGAAACATAATGATTCTGAGTGCAGTAGTATTTAATTATTGCAAACTTCCTCTCAAAGTAAATTTAGATGCTGAATTTCTGTATTTCTTTTATTTACCTTTATGTCATTTACTTTAACTACTGCTCAGGCCATTGTATCTTTGGATGGAGTTAAACAATGGCTTTGTTAAGAATTGGCAAAGGGGACCTTAATGCATTTGTATTGACTTTTTAAAGTGCAAAGGGAATGATCAGGGAATTTGCTCTTGCTAAGACAGTTAGGGAGAAAAAATCATATTATTCTCCGAGTGCTTCTTACTCACACTGTGTTACTAAACTGTAAACCTCGGGCTAGATAGCTTTGCTATGTTCTACTTTTATATTTTTACTAAGAACTTTTAAAGCAATGAATAAAAAATTATAAGAAGTAATAAAGAAGTGTTTACATGTGGCAACTATTGTAGTACAATAAAGAGCTATGTCTATTTCAAGGAGATCATGTGACCCAATGGGTCAATAACAAATGGTTGTCCCAACAACTTTGTCTCAATTGTTCACTTTGGGACAATACCAGGACAACAATATAGAAACTACTGCATGTAGTAGTTAATCTCATGCTTAGATAATACTATTTTGTATTAAAATTTATGTACAATTAGTTAAAATATGTTTAAAATTTTATTTATGTAACCTTGAATATTCTCTAAAATGAATATTTTTCAGATATTTATTTTTCTTACAACTGAAACAAGACATTTTAACTGGGAAACTGCCTTGTCCTTACAACACTATTGTTGAATTATCTGCATTATCTCTACAATGTAAGTTCTGTTTTTCATATTAATTTGATTTATATTTCATTGTCAAAAAATTTAATGTTGTATATCATATAATGTATTGAAATTCATCATCTACTCTGTACTTGCATTTAATTTTTTAAATTGTTCCTTGAGTAATTTATTAATAGAATAATTTATTCTGTTTTTATTCTATGATTAATTTTAATTAAAATTGATTTTTCAATTGTTCTGTCTATTCATTATATTCATTTTTGTATAAATTTATATAATTGCTAATAAAAATTTTTAAAAACCTGCTGTAAGCTTAAAAGAACTGTGCCACTTGTAATACTTTTCTTCATTTGCAATATGAATTTTAACTATATTCTATTCATTTTTAGAATTGAGTTATTTTGTTTCTAAATTGGTTTTAAAATAAAAACCACACTATTAAAATTAATTGCTTTCAAGAAATAATACTAGAAATAACTATATTGGAAACTTGGATTTTTCTCCAGATTTATCACAAAAAACAGTTGTTGAATAACAGTGTTTTGCTTTGGTGAATACAAACAAGATTTTTGTTTTATAAATTTATATTTAGTCCTTGTTTCATTTCATAAATGATGGCAAGGATGTGGATTTTTGACCTTTTTAATTTGAATTTTAAAAATGCATATGTGTACTTTAAATGCACTTATTAACTTTTGTATTGTAAAAATGCACATATTTTTAATTTAAGATATTAAGAAAAATGAAATATTTAGAAAATATTTCACTTTTTTCATTTGATTTTTGATGCTCAAAATTTTATGATATTATCTCCTAATGCTTCTTATTTTTTCTAACACCAATAAATTACAGGTGTATGTCTACTAAAATATGCACAAGTTATTGTCAGACATTGTATTGTGTAAATTAATATTATTATGGAATCTCTTATACTAATCCAAGAAGAGTAATCTAACAATAACTTCTCCCCTTTTTTGGAAATCATAGGATTTTCATTTTGTGAATATATGTTTATTTGTACTGCACATAATTTTTGCGATTTTGATTTACATTGTATCTGCAAACTTAAATAAGTTGATAGCCTTTTTCTCTTTTAGCAACCTCAAGCCTATAATTTTATTATTAATTATTTACCAAATGTTATGTATATTTAAAAACAATTCCCATTTGAGAGTTATCTGCAAGGAATAATGTCAAATTATGTCTGAATAATTATGATGCAAAAAAAATCATTTTTATAAGACTTTATAAAAAACGGTATTGTATAATATCATGACCATTACATTTATTTCAACCAAGGTCATTGTACATAGTTTATGGAATTAATCATAATGTGTCAGACTATTTGTAGCTTGTTTTGAATTGGGCAATTATTTATTTATATATATTTTTACTTACTAGCTGAATGTGGAGATTATGATGAATCAATTCATAATCTTGGTTTTGTTTCCGAATTTCGGTTTGCTCCTAATCAAACTGAAGAAATGGAAGCCGACATTCTTGAACAATACAAGACATGCAGGTAGGTACTTATAATATCTTCTATCAAAATTCATAAATACTAACTATTATTGCTAATCTCTTGTTTGTCATAAATTTAGAAATTTGCTAAGAATTGATAACTTTTATCTTTCTCAATAAGAGAAAAAACCTTCATTTTTCAATAATAATTTAATTTTTCTAGTTATGTATTTCAATTGAGTTTTTTTGCTTGTTTGGTACTTACTTTGCTTAGGTATTGTTTCTTATTATCTGATTTACTTTCAAGTTTCATTGTTATTTTTTCAACAAAATGGGTGATTCTGATTGTTTTTGTTTGTTTGTTTTTTATTTATTGAAATGTTAAGAGCGTGTCAAAATGTACAGAATCTCAACAGTCAAATCCTTTTATGCAACCAGATAAAAGAGATTTCTAATGTATATTGGTATATTTATATTAGAAAATTGGCTGAAATATATAATGGATCAGTATTTAAGAATGATTTTTTCAGCATTGCTATGCTGAATTATTGTTCAAACATAAATTACATTATTCAATGTAGATCCAAATGATAGAAAAGAAATTGTGAGAATTTCTGTATAAATTGCAATATTCAGTGTAGCTCCAACTGATGGGAAAGGAATCCTGAGAATTTCTATAATTTACAGTTTTAAAACAATTGTATTATATTGCACTATTAAAATTATAAAATTTTTTATTTCAAGAAATACTCGCACTATTTAAAACAGTTTATTATGGAATCGTTTGGGATTTTATACAATGTTAAGTAAAACTCAGATTATGGAAAGAAAGATCTATTAGTGTGGTATTTTAATAGTATGCGTAAATTTGAAAAAAAAATTGCATATAATTATTATTAACATAAAAATATGTATTGTTTAATTTAAATAATTTCCATTTATTTTCTATCTTTTTTCTTCTTAAAAAGAATATAATTTAAGTAATATTAAGTTACTTTGTTTTCAATATATGGCATTTTTTTAATTTTTTTTTGTTAAAAACTTATTTTAAAACTTTCATGTTTGAATTTCAGGGGTCAGACACCTGCTCAAGCTGAACTAAATTTTCTACACAAAGTGAAATGGTTAGAAATGTATGGTGTTGATATGCACATAGTTTTAGTGAGTGTTTTATCAACTTGGTTATCCTGTATTTATAAGTAACTAACTGCCTTTGGTAACTAACTGCCTTTGGCCAGTTCACCAGTCTCAATGCTCATTAAAATTTTCAATTAAATATTTTATGTGACCTGTAATATGTTATGTGACTTTTGCTTTTTCATTAAAGTATTTCTAAGCTTCAAATTTGGATAGTCATATAATTCACTCATACTTTATTTTAAAGGTTTTAAGTCATAATGTACTTATGTATCTTTAATTTTCTATCAGCTTCTATAAAATTTCAGCTATAAATTAAAGTGAAAATGATTAAACTGCAATTATTATTTTTTTAAAAAAATTCTACTGAAACCAAAAATCTTTTTAAAAAATATGAGTATTGAAACAGTTGTTCATCATTTAAGTCTTAGGTGCACTACAAAATAATTTTTGTAATTTATGTAATATCTCAAGAATTATTGTATAAAAATTTCTCAGAGTCATCATAAAATTCAGTTTTTAGTTTTACTTTCAAAAGGATTTAAATGATGTGAATAAAAATATTTTATTTTGTTTCAGTGTATAAATATACTTAAAAAAATCATGGTCTAAATTTTATACAGTCCTTTCATTGTAAGGAATCATATTCTGCAAAGTATTCTTGACACTTCAATTTTCAAATAAATAATTAAATGTTTCTATCTTCTCTGATCAAATTTGATTTATTTCTGATATCAAATTTAATAGAATAGTTTGGAACAATCAACATTTTCATAATCTTAGGCTAATCAGTCTTGAGAAACCCTGGGCACTGATTGGTGTAGCATCTTTCAGACGCACCCTGAAGTGGTCTGAAATCGCCTGTTTTGATTGATAAGTCAATTTCAAATTTTCATAAATCAATCAGTTTTAGTGACTGATTTAGTTGAATGGAGTGCAACTCTCTTTATTTAAAATATTAATGTCTCTTGAATGTTAAATATGATTCACCGAACGAAGGATCTAGATAAAAGCTAAATATTCGTAATTTATTAGAGTATTTATTGACACAAGTTACATAAAATATGATTATTTACCTCATTTTAACTATTTTAACATATGTATTTCTCTTATTAAATAGTTGCAAATCGCCTGATGTTAAAAGATATATATTAAACCATGTTTGTCTTAAATAAAGCTGATTTATTGTATTAATAATGTAGATATTGTAAAAGATTATAGAAATGTTTTTTGCATTTATTTCTTAGAAAATATCATATTTTATATTTATTTCATTTCATGCAAACACATGCTGAATCTCTTCTCGAGTTAATTTCCAATAACAGTTAAATTATTTTTTTAATTTGAGCTTTAATCAATGGGATTGCACCGTGTTGATAGAAACTAATTTTTTCCCCATTCACTCATGGAATTTAAATTTTATTTTCATTGTTGTTGAAAAAAATGATTAAATTATTTTTTAAAAATTCATTAAATGTTGAAATTTATTTTATATAAGTTAAAACATTAGCATCATTGAAAAAATTATTTTTTGAACTTTAACTTGATAAAAAAAAATCATTTTTGTGCGATAATATTTGTGAAAGTTTTGGCTCAAAAATGCCAAAATTTCGCTTAATTTTTAATTAATTAAAATTGTAATTAAAAATTTTTAAAAATAATTCCAAGATGTTCATTTACAACCTCCAAGGTATACATGTGCCAAATTTGGTGGCTGAAGCTTAAATGATCTGGCCTGTAGAGTGCCAACACACACACACACATTCAGCTTTATTATAAGTATAGATAACTGTTCACTATATGAAAGAGAAAATTTCAGAAAGTGTATAATCAGATCTTTATAAACTCATAAAAGCCATAAAAATTATATTTGATTGCAAAGAAGAAAAAAATTATTTTAGTGTATTGAAGTACTATGTACATAAGATTATTTATTTGCATCAATTAATATAAAGATCACTAATATTTAGCATTTTCAATAATAGCATAGTTAGATATTTACTTTTACTGCTTTACTTGTTACCAGCATATTGATTTATTATCCGTGAGAAATGTTATAGTTTTGAATTAGCTTTATGGATTCAGTTAAATGAATGGCTTTATATTCCATTTTAATTTTTTTTTTCAGTTTTCCTATTCAGAATTTATTCATCATAAACTTGGAAAATGTTTCCTTTATACTAATTTTTGCTTTTGTATTTGAGAAAGTTGGATTTGAATGTGAATGATTTGTAATATATCTTTTTATCACAGAATTAACTCCCCAATCCTGTAGCATGTTTCATGATTTCTTAATGTGCATGTTATTTTTTATCTCTATCATCATGTTGTGATGTTTTTAATTTAGATTCTTGGATTTTTATAGTTATGTATATTTTAAAAATTCTGAATTATTGGTACAGCAGGAATGATATGCTAGTCTGTTTCTTCAAGGATACAATTTAAACCTTGTCTCATCCATAGTATGAGGTTTATTTTGATATTTTACTTTCAAGCAGTCCTTCAATATGCGATGGATTTAAGAGTTTTAATAATAAGCTTTATCTTGAAATAAGTTTGGTTTCACTTCAAAATGAAAGTTTAATATAGTTAATACAAAAACAATTGTCAGTGTGTTGTGCTTATACTATATTTTGTTTTTAAAACAGAAAATATGGCAAAGGAAATTCTTATTCCTTAAAAAAGAATAACTTCTCTTTTCATTTCACCTTTTACATCACAAATTGATTGAAGTTTGTATATTAATCGCTAAAATATTCTTGCTAATTAAAATCTTCTAAAATAACTAAAAAAAAATACCATTGAATATAATTTTAACTGGCGATATTTTATAGGGAAAAGATGGTAATGAGTATTCATTAGGTCTCACTCCTACTGGTATTCTAGTCTTTGAAGGTAACACAAAAATTGGTCTTTTCTTTTGGCCAAAAATAACGAAACTGAACTTCAAGAACAAGAAACTGAGTCTTGTTGTTATTGAAGACGATGATGAAGTAAGTATTATTTGCTATTTTATTATTACTGACTATTTAACTTAAAGAGGCACAAAGTTCTCTGTTATTCATTTGTTAATTTTTTTATAGGGCAAAGAACAAGAGCATACTTTTGTATTCCGCCTTCATAATCAAAGAGCTTGTAAACATTTATGGAAATGTGCCATAGAGCATCATGCTTTCTTCCGTTTAAGAGGACCTGTCATGGAGCCTTCAACTAAGCAAGGCTTTATTCGCATGGGTTCACGTTTCCGTTATAGGTAGGTGATATTAAACTTTATTCAATAAATTTAGTTCTATTGTATAAATTAAAGAAAATGAATTAAATAATAATTTTTTTATAGTGGTCGCACAGAATTCCAAACCATTCAACATAATCGAGCTCGAAGAACAGTTCATTTTGAAAGACGACCGAGCCAGAGATATTCACGCCGTCCAAATCATCATCCGCCATCATCGGCTCAAGAATCTCGAAAGCCTGTTACAATGTAAGCAAACATTTGTGCTGTTATTGAGATGCTTTATTTTATATTAAGGTATATAGCCTCATTTCGTATAGTGACTAGTTTGCTGTTAGGTCGAAGGCTGTCCATTTTCCTTAATTCAAGCAATTTGAACTTCAGTCATAAAACATTGGCTTCCAATGTAATATTTTTTGTCTGAGGAGATTTTTCAGATGTGGAATATTTTATTTGATATTAAAAAGCATTTAAAATATATTATGGCTGTTATTGTTTGAGAATATCCTACAATGTTCCCAAAGTTGATGTTTATATTTTTGTCTTTTTTTAATATTTGCCTTAAAAGTAAATTGTTTTTAGCATTGTCATATATGTTTGACAGCCTTTCTGGTGATATATGCTATTATTTATTACTGACATATCCGTATCTTTGCTTACATTTGAATAGTGCCATGGCAATAGTAAGTGGTAGAATATAATAAGATTTTTTTTCACCCTCAATCGTCAGAAGTTTTAAAAAAGTTGAATGGTGCCTAGGACATGATATTATTTTTCGCCTTTTCATCACATTTAACTTTAGAAAGTATGTTTAAAGTCTTTAGTAAAGCAAGGGTTTTAATTTTTTTTTTTTTTTTTTTTTTTTTTTTTTTTTGTATGCCAAAAAAATTAGAGCCGAATGTCTTTTTTTCTAATCAATTAGAGAAACTAATGGACTAAAAGAAAAGGTTACAAATGATTACAGAATTGAATGCATTATATTCTGAAGAAGAGGCAAAATTTGGTGCACAAAATGCAATCCAAATATATTTAAAAATTTCTTCAGTTACAGAACTACCGTACTGATAATTTAAATGGCTTTTAAGAAGAAACAGCAAATTCATCTATTGAAAAATGCAAAATAATTTGATTTATTTATTTTGGAGGATGAATTTTTTATAACACTTGTTATGGAAATATTAATTTTTAAAATTATTCATTATAAATAATTATTATGAATATATGTCTTTTATTTACATATGTTAATTTTATATCTACACGTCTACAAAAAAAAAAAAAAACACCTCCAAGTTTGTTGCATTTTTATGAAGTTGGGTACTATTAGCTAATAAAATAAAGAATAATTTTTTTTTTCACTTGACCTACTATGTTAGATAAACAGAGAATGAATAGTTAATTAGGAATTTTGCAACTGACACTTTGAACAATTTTAAAATTTGCTTTTTATCACATGGAAGTCTTTGGCTGCTATTTCTTCATGCCTTAATTATTTCATTGAATATTGTTAATTTTGAAGTTATAGTTAAAAATAATAAAGGGTAATAAACTGTCCTGAAAATAAATTTCTTTTGATAGTATATCTTCAGCTTTAATGAAGAACCAGTGTTATATCATAGAAAAAAGTATTCCTAATATTGTATCCCCCCCCACACCATTATGACTTCAATTTTAGGTTTTCTGCTTTTGTTCAACAATCATTTTGGCATTGTTTGCAAATACACAATTTGAATTATAACAAAAAATAAATCCAAAAACCACAATAATATTCAAATTTATATTGCACCAGTGAGGGTGCTTTCTTACTTCTCAGAATAGAAGTGGTCTACTTTTTGAGTTAGTCAAGATCTTTAACAATATTCATCACTTGAAAGTGGCAGAAAATGTAATTTCTTTACATTTGAATTTCTTGAAATTTTATGCCTTCAAAGAATTTAGTGTAGTACTTTTATCAATTTCTTTTTAATTAATGTTTTTCTCTTTTAAATAATTTGAAATGTGTTGTAAATCATCTGTCATTTACAGTATTTCAGAAACCACAGAGGCTGTAAGTAGTGTCACTGCACCTGTAGATCCAGTAGCAAATGGGAAATTAAATGATAATTCAAACAATGCATTAGCTAATCCTTCTGAAGACAAAATAAGTGAACTGATTAAAACTATTGCTAAAGATACAGCCACATCTGAACCACATGATCTTAAAGCAGGAGGTTCAAACCCATCCACAAGCATTGAAAATAATCCATTATCTGGTATGTTTCATATATGTAAAAATAATTTTTATTTAGAAATAATTATATGAATCAAAGAAATAATAAATGTCAGTAATGATGTTGATACCCTCTCTGATTTTTAGAAACATTTATTTTAATGTTATATTTTATTTTATTTTTAATATTTCCTGCTTCATGAGAATATAGCTGTTTTATTTCTTACCATTGATTTAGATAAATAGTAGAAAGACAAAAAGAAACAAGAAATGTCTTAATGGTGTAAATGATGGAATTTCAATTTTGATTTTACTTTTTCTATATCAATATTTAATTTAGAATTTTAATTTATGCATTTTCTTATTTTTATTTTTCAGTATATGAAAGTACCAACAGGAAGTGCTATAATATTTAAAATTTCAACATGAGATTTTGATGAATTTCCATGATTTAAACTTCACTATTTTTTTACAGAATTATGTCTGTTTATTAATATATTTAAAATACAATTATTTAAAAAAAATTCAGCAATCTACTCAAATGAAGTTTAGATTGAAGTCTTTGCACCAAAATTAAATGATGCCTACAAAGATATCAAATTGTGAATAAAATTCAAATTTGTTTGACCACTGTCCATGTGAATACTGTAATTCAAACATGTAATTTACTTAGGGGGAAGAAATTTAGCCTGTAGTTTTATCTCCAAAAATGTAGATCTATATTAAATTTGAAACCACATCCATCTGGTTAACTATCTGTTGACCAGTATCATGTCTGTCTGGCATGTATATAAATACGATAATTTAAAAACACAATAACCTAGACAAATTTGATATGTCATCTTGCCAGTAAAATTGTAGATCTTATCAAATTTTGAACTAAATGCATGGAAAGGAGAATATCTAAAATATATTATATGTGATTTTCTTTGATATTTTGTAACATTTGAAAGACATCATATTATATTAGTAAATTAGAAAATCAAGGGGAGAACATTACCCATAATTTCTTTATTTTTATAAGTTATAGATTTTTAGATTAGGTTTATACTAAAATATGTTTACTGATTGTTAATTTTTTAGAGTTTTAAATAATTTAGTTTCTTGTATTTTTCAGATTTTGTAGCAAAAGAAATTTTAATTTTGTTTACATTCTCATACTTAGTATTTTAAATTTATATGTTTTATCTATATGCAATTTGCATATACATGCATGTAGGTTTTTTTTCTTAATATGTGAAATAAAGAATAAAAGCTGCATAGTCCCTTTTGTGGAAAATTTTTGCCTAATTTAATATTATATAATTATTTGAAGTATTAACTTCAAAGTCAGTGATGGGATAGAGTGTCAAGTGGGATAAATTATCTGTGATCATGAATTCAAAGCTAAAGAACTCACATTAAAGTTAGTAGCAGCTTAAGGGGAGATGAAATCGCAGATAAAAGAAAACCGAGACTTTCTGTTGCATAGAATTACATTAAAAAGCAAAATAGTTTTAAAAGAAATAGCTATAAAAGTGATTGCTAAACTTAATGTCCATTTACAAATTTCTGTTTCTGGTCATATTGAGATATAATAATAAATTGAATAGTAACAGGAGAGCTGCATTATCCCCAAGAAATTCACCATAGTCTCATGGCTAGCTCATAAGCTATATTGAAATGAACTAAAATTATCTGTTCGTGGGTATTAATTGAATTGAATTATTTTTTACCAACATAAATATGGGTTTTAACCCAAATTAATATATGAATCAACTATTTTAATTTATAGCTTTTATATATATATTCTTTAAAATAAAATCTATGTAAAATTCTTGGCTCTTTGGTAGTTCTGCAGATGACCTTATTTATTTTTATACATAAATTAACTGAAATTCTTAAATTTATTTTATCTGAATCTGCAAATATATCCTAAATTCTGAAAATATTAATTGAAATGTAATTTCTTAGTTGAAATCTGTACCAATTTTGTTTTTTGAAGTATTCAATCATATTACATTGCTAAATTTGTTTCAAAAGTAATTATTGCTCATAATCATGAGCTTTAGCTTCAATCCATGTAATGCTAAGAAAATTTTGCATGTAAATATAGAACTGGCAGTCACTTCTTCTTTCAGCTGAAATTAATTTGGTTATAGAAAATTTGTATTAATGGTTTTATTTATTTATTATTTTATTTATTATTAAATCTATTTTATTAAATTAAATTATATTAAATAATAATAATAATTCATTCTTTTTCTTTCTTCTAACAGAATCTGAAATTCTTGCTTGCAAGCTGAAAGCACTGGATTCCTCTCCTTCAACTTTGAGGAAAGGCCTATTAAAAGTTCCAGGATGCACTTCAGCAATGAAAGACATCAACATTTTACCCAATAATAAAATGCTGCCAAGTAGTGGAGGTGCCAAGCCAATACCTTTAGATCAAATGAAATGTAATATTCTCAAATCTAAAGTGAATGAAGAAAAATCAAAGAATAGTAAGTATTTTCAATATCCATTATTTCTCAAAGTCTCTTAATTAACATCTCATTTTACAACAAGGCAAACAAACCTTTTAAAGAATGAATTTTCATGGTGAAATAGGCTTTAATATTACTCTCATGCTAATGTTTTAATAGAATAAGTTGTAGTATAAAATTAATGTAATATAGAAATTTGTCTGTTTTCTCTTAAAAATAAGGGGTTCTAATATCAGAAAATATGAACATTTCTTCATTTTTTATCAATTAAAATGAATCTTTCTTAACAAATGAGAAGACTTGTAACATTATACTCTCATGAGTTTTATTTTTATTTATTTATTTATTTATTTTTGTAATATTTTAGGTGCAATTTTCAGTATATATAAAAATGAATTAATATCATGTATATTGATATCATAGAGTGTGATATATTATTTTTTCCAGTTGTGATTAGGGACTGCTAATCAACAAAACTGACTTTTAGACTTCTAAATTGCTTAGGAACTTAAATTTTTTCATCGTTAAATTTTTGTTTTTACATAGATGCATTTGAATTTTTCTTCCCCCTCCTCATCTAGTATATAAATTTTTATTGAAAAGTATTTTCTGTTTATTATATAATTGTAGTTTTTTTTAAAGAAAAGATGTTAAAAAATATAGAAATATAATAAAAATGGGAAATTTTTAGCTGTAAAAGATGAAAGTAACAAAAGTGGAAAGTAGCTTCAAATGCTTTATTTTATTATTAATTCTTTGATATTTTTTTCACTCGCATGAAAATTTTCATCTATCTCTGATCATTTAAAATAACATTAAAAAGATGCATTGATTTTTACACAAGTTTAAATAATTATTCTATATTTATTAACTTGAACTGGGATCAAACAATATATAAACAGCAGAAATGTGTAGGATCCCTAGACTATCAGTGAAATAATACTTTTTAACTATTTATTTTATTATTACTTGCTGTAGGTTAGTTGATTGTCAAAAGTAACATTCAAAGAGTTATCAGAATTAAACTGTATTTCAAGATTCATGTATTTGGTTTCAGTCTGCATCCATTTAAAAATATAAGATTGAAACTTTTTTTGTGTGTGTGTGAATTTCATAAATGTAATAAAAATTTTGTTATTACTAAAAATACCTATTTTTTACAAATGCCATACTTTATCTCAACAAAACATACTCTGTGCATATGATATTCCAAGAATTCCAATATTTTTTTAACAGGGAGCTAATTTTAATTCATGCAAAGAATATTCATGTAAATAAATAATAGAATTATTTTTTTTCTCTATCTCACATTGATTTCTGAATTTATTTTTATATCCATATCCATTTTGATTCATATGTTGATAACTTTCACATACATTAGAGCAAATTGTGTATTTGAATTCTGATTTAAAATTAAGATAGTGAAATACTCCAGATTGTCAGCACATTGCATATAATAATCATTTAAAAAACACTTTTTTCTTTAAAATATCATGGTCCAAAATGCTTCTTTCATGTATGCTTCTCAAATCCCTCTGATTTACTAAGTGCTTTATTTACATAACATAATTATTCTTGCTAGAGAGTAATTTAAAATTACTTTTAATTAATGATAACCAAATGATGGTATTTCTGATATTTAATTATTTGTGACAATAAGAAGCTGCTTTCAAAGTTATTCTTACTTCTTTACTTATCATATCAATACATTTCTTTTATCCAATTTTCCTATTTAAAAAGTGGATTAATTACATTTTACAATGTTGATATAAGACATGCATTTAAGTATATTCGATTCATTAGGTGAAAAGTCCCACCCATCTGATGCAGATGAGGAAGTGCAGTACAAAGCTACAAGTATGGAGAAACTTATTCCCGCCTCAAAAATTAGCACATGCGACTTGATGTGGTAAGAGAAGTATTACATATTCTACTTGTTGTTTATCAAACGGTTCACTTCTGTATAACATGTGTTCTATGTAACATGAATTAGCCTAATTTAATAAAGATAATTATAATAAGTTTTATTCATACAATACAATAAACAATCTTGTGCTACGGTTAAGAAAAATTTAGTGTTTTCATAATTTGAGTTGTTTATATATGAAGAGTGAAACTGATAATTAAAAACTACCATATATCTAGTTATTTTAGCAATTATAATTTAGAAGTTTGAATCTTGTTGAATGTTTTTATCTAATATGTTGTATAAGAATCCACTGCATATAAATGCTAAATATAACCATAGATCAAATATATTTAAGCATTCACCACGACATTTTTTTGAGGCGTAGAAACTTGAAATTTAGTTGGTAGTTCTTTCCTGGATAATAGCTTCAGTAGTACATTATTCAATTTTTTTTTAAAATTAGTATCACTATTTTAATTTCCATGCTGTTGTTTTCTGCTTTGTTGCTATTGTCAAAATCATGATAAGAATTTTACTTCCTGAGGACATATGTAATGAAATTAAGATTTCATTGTACTTAATAAAACTGAGTGATTTCAATCATTTTTACTACACTACATTGATGTTTTAATCCATATGTAAGATAAGCTTTGTAATGTTTTATTGCATTAATGAGTTTTTTTAAAAAAAATCTATACTTATAATAAAGCTCAATATGTGTGTTTTGGCGCTCTACAGGCCAGACCATTCAACCTACAGCTACCAAATTTGGCATGTGTATACCTTAGAGGCCGGGAATGTGCACCTGGGGGTTATTTTTTCGAATTTTTAACTAACATTTTATTTATTTAAAGATTAAGCGAAATTTTGGCGTGTTTCTGCTATAACTTCCAAAAATATTACCGCACAAAAAAGATTTTTACATGAAGTTAAAGATCAAAAATTTATCTTTTAAATGATACCAATGTTTTAACCTTAAAATTAAATTTCTATTTTTAACGAATTTTTAAATAAATATTTTAACTATATTTTTCAACAATTTTTTTCGTACAAAATAAAAATAAAATTTAAGCTGCACGAGCAGGTTTCGCATTCATGGGAAAAAATTAGCTTTTTTCAAAGTGTTGCCATCACATTGATTAAAGCTCCAATTAAAAATAAATTAAATCTTTTTGGAAATAAAATCTGCAAAAATATAATTTCCGGCATGTGTCTGTAGGAAATGAAACAAATATGAAATATTATTTTTTCTAAAAAATAAATTCAAGAAAAATTATTTTATGATCTTTTACACTTTCTATATTATTAATCCAATAAATCAATTTTTTTAAAGGCGAGTTTTGTTTAATATGAACAGGATATCCATCAGGGCCACACAGCTAATTTGTAAACCTTTAGTAAGACACAGATCTGCTAAAATGGTCTAAATGGAAAATGATTATATTTTATGTAACTTGATTCAATAAATGCTCTAATAAATAACGAATTTTTGATTTTACATAAAGCTTCTGCTGTAGAAATCACAATTAACAAAATGTTCTTGAAATACTAATATTTTAAATAAAAAGAGTTAATTTCCAATCAACTAAATCAATCACTTAAACTGACTGATTTATGAAGATTTGAATATCACTATTCAATAAAAAAAGTATAATTTTAGATTTTCCATTGATCGTTTCAAAGAAAATACGCCAATCAGTGCGCAGGTTTCTCAAGATTAATTGGCCTAAGATTATGAAAATGTTGTTTTTCTAAATTTTTAACATTCAAAACTTCATAAATAAGTCTTAGTTGATCGTGGAAATTGATTCATTTATTTAAAATTTAGTATGTTCAGAATATTTCTCAGAATATGATACCTTACTGCATTAAATTTAGACTTCATAATTTTTGAAATATATTTATAGGCCAGAACAAAATATTATTATTGATTTCATTTCAATCCTCTTGAAAGCAAAACTAAAAGCTGAATTTTATGCTGAATCTGAGAAATTTTTGTTGAATTATTCTTTGAGATATTACATAAATTATGAAAAATATTTTGTAGTTCACATAACACTTATATACCGAGCGATTTTGTTTGCAATATTCATATTCAATAATAATATAAATAAATAACAATAAAGATGATAAATAAAATAAAACGCTTGGTTCTATTAAAAAATATCTTCATATTAATTGCAATTAATATAATTTCCACTTTAATTTAAAGTTGAAGTTTTTACCGGAAATGACAACAAATTAGCAAAATATATATAGTAAATTGAACGAAACGATCTATACAATAATATGTTTGGTATGACTATCAAAATTTGAAGATTAAAAATGTTTTGTTCGAGAATCTTTAAAGAGACCAGTTACTTAAAATATTTAATTGAAAATTGTAGCGAGCAGTAATACTGGAGAACGGGCTGGTCGCCAAAGGCGGCTACTACTTATATATTTTGCAGTTATAACTACTTTAATGTTTACTGCTAATTTTTAAAAATTAAGCATGAAATGTTCTTTTTCTATAATGTCTGTTTATAAACTTATTTTATTCTTTTGATCTAGTAACTCCTGTGATACATGTAGTAAAGCAAAATTAAGCCCACCACAGATACTACAAGAACTTACAGAAGTAATGGTAAGAATTTTTTTTGAACAGTTAATTGTATTAGATGAGTATGCAATTCTCTTTCTTTCAAACTGATATGATACTCATATTACTATCCACTATAAAAATAAATTTTTGAAATAATCTTTTTTTAAGTAATCTCCCCCTACCCCCATGAAAAATAAAATTGCCATCTTTTGATTTTTATATGAATATTTTTTTATTTATTAAGTAGCCTGTTGAGAGATTTTAGAATACTTTATACTGTTTGCTTAATTGTGTCACTCTTTTTTTGACAGAAAGATTCATCACTGTCACAGCCTCTTACTAAAACTATTTTATTGGAAGAAAGCCACATATCACCATGGCATGTTTCCTCACCTTCAAGTGACACATTTACTCTCTTGACAACCGAACTGTAATTAGCATGATAAAATACTTTTCATTACATGCAACTTGTAAATGACCTCTAATGAATGAATATCCTTGGTGAATTTATAAACATTCCAAGAAACTGATTTTTATGCATTTAAAGATTTATATTTTTTCTATGACACATTCCTTATTCCAGGATTCAGGATAAACACATTTGAAAGATGTCAGTATTATTTTGGTATGAAAATTATGTGTTTTAACCTAGGAAGAATAGACTTGTATTTATTTTTTTCCACTATTTTAAGCAGACTATGTGTGATCTGTACAACAAGAAATATATATTTATACAAATGTATTTTAATAAATAGCATATTGGAAATTTCACATTTGTTTCATATATTTTTAAAAAAGGAAACAGAACACAAATATGAAAATAAAACATTTAATAATGTAAATACATACAAAAATTGATTTATGGAACCGAGATGAATGCATAAAAGCTAAGATAAATACAATACTCTAAGACATAATACTGCTACTAATACCTAATACAAATAATCACAAGCATATATCGCATAAAAAGAAAATCACAGTTTTTACTGCCTTACTGCATTTCTGTTAGGATAAATTGAACCAAATTTCTTCTTCCCGTGCTCATTTACTATACAAACATGCTGGAAAAAAAAAGAACATTAATAGAATTTATATAACTTTAAATGACAGTAATCACACAATTTATCACTTGGCTTGGTACTTACATCTAAATCTCTAAAATATTCATTATAATCTATAGCATATCCGACCACAAATTTATCAGGTACTTCAAATCCACAATCTGCAAAAAATAAAAAGTATTTGATTTGGCATTAATCACTATAATGCTAAAAGGCAGAAAATTAAATTTTCACAAGCAAATTTTTTTAAGAGAACTTACAATCAGGACGATAAAAGTTTCCTTTGGTGCGTTTTACAAGCAAACTGAAAAAAAAAAAAAAATACATGAAATAATATTTGTGCATATTACTAGCAACAGCTAAAAATATATTAACTTAAAATATCTCAATTATTTTGACCAAATGGGTATTTATTGAACTTTTCACACACACAAGGATGGGAATCTGTCCATAAATAATCATGCAAATAAGTATTCTGATAATCTTAATTTTACTTGTGTGATGTAATTTTTGAAAAATAATACATACTATTGAAATTTAAGAAATATTGAAAACATTCACATATAAAATAAATCCATACACAGTTTAACTAAAATGCTTTTTTAAAATTGTCTACTAATCACATATCAGGATTATTAATTTATCAGGACACATTTTTCACTTAATAAAAAGAATAAGCATTTGAAAGGGATATTTCATTTTTCTAATTAACTTATATATTTTGATAGAGTAAATAGCTAACATATAGTCATTATCAGATAGTTATACTGGATCTCAGACATAAAAGAAAAACACAGCTATTTATATTACAATATTACGATAGTATTTGCATCCAGTAAAATGCAAGCAAAAAATATAAATCTAAGAGTTTTTAAGGTTTAATTGCAGAATTTTTGTCTATGGTGCTAGCTAATTTAAAATGTTAAATTACTTTTTTTTATATATTACAAGAATGAATAAATATCAAATTTACACTAATTAATACTGTAAAAATGAAGCTATTTTACATTTTGATGAATTGTTTTTTTTTTTAAATATTTTTTGCAACACTGCTACTTTTAGTTGATTTGATCTGAAACATAAAATAATAGCATCAATTTAAATTACATTCAACTGATTGATAATTTTTACAAAGTAAAGCAACATTAATTTTTATATGCACATACCTTGCCACTTTAGCTGACTTCACATGGTAAGCTTTTAAAAGTCGTAGCAATTCTTTGATTGTACGCCCTGTGTCTATCACATCTTCAACAATGAGAACATTCTGCAAAGAAATATTAATAGTTTTAAAATAGTTATAATTATTATAAAAGCAATTGTTATGTTACATTTTTTGTCAAAAAACTTTTATTCATAAGTTCAATTAAAAAAAATATTGCAAAGCTTATATTTTTCATTTTAGAAATGTATTTCCAAAATTGATTAGTTTCATATTATTTAGATTATAATCCTGATTCTAAACAGAAACTATATGAATGTACTTATTGGAATCAAACACAATTATAAATCTTATGCTTGCATCACCTAATTATTATTATTATCTTTTTTTTACTTATTAACAAATAAATAATATTAGATGTAATTTAATTTTCTGAGAAAGATAATACATAACTTTTTAGAAACACTTTACAGCTACTTCAAAATAATAATACACATAAATACAAAATTAGTTTTAGAAATGAAGCCAATTCTGACTGCTAAATTGGTATTGTATATCTAAAATGCACTATAATTTTGAAATCTATTGTATTTTGAAAGACAGCTTGGTATGTCATTGTATAGTTAAATGCCACTTGCAATTAGCAACAATTTTTATGCAAATGTGATGTATAAATTCATTTCCTTAAATGAATAATAAACTTTTAGTAGAAAATTATTTAAGATTTTTTTATTTTACACTATATATTATTATTATGAACTATATTATATAAGGAAAAAAACTCTTAGGAATAAGAACATAGATTAAGTGCATGAAGAATTTTTTTAAAAAAAAATCAAATAAGCAGCACTGAAGACACTATAACAAAAGCTTAAATAAAAAGTTATATTTAAGATAGGTTTTAAGAAAAAATTGATCAGTTTGAAAATTATTTCTCAAAACCCACCATAAATTTTAGCAAGAATAATTTAGTTTTCAAATGTATTTAATAGGTACAGTGTTAATTAGCCATTGGGATAGAAATGATTGTGAAATTTAGAACTGATGCTTTGGATGAAAAAGATTTTAATACTTTATAAAATGGCCAAGCATCACATTTCAAAATTTATTAGTTAGATTAGAAAAATGTATATATATATAGAGAGAGAATATAAAATCACATGTGGTTTATCATTAAAAGCAAAAAATAATTACTCTTCCAGTGAAGACACTCATATCATCTACTCCTATGACTTGGACATCACCACTGCTTGCATCATCCTGCTTGATGATAAAAAAAAAAAAAAAAAACGGTGTTTTAATTATCATTTTACGATAATATAAGTAATTATATTTTTAATGTAAAAGTGCATTTTCCAAATAATTAGAGATGCTGAAATAAATAATAAAAATGCTAAATTTTTAATAAAAAATAATCCAAATATTTTTTTTATTACTTATATCATTACTAAGTAATCATCATTATTATTAGTTAATAAAATTAATCCCATTTTTTACATAAGAAAAACAAAATCCAAACAGTATTTATCTTAACAGTATTATTATCTTAAGAAACCAAAAAGAAGATTCTATTTTATAGTAGAAGTCAACTTTAAATTCATTATTACCCAATTTCATAAAAATATTTTACTGAATCCTTAATTTTAATAAAGGTCTAGTTAGTTATTTTTAATAAACAGAGAAACATTTAATAATGTATATTGCTCATAAATTTCATAAAATGTGTAACAAAAGATATTTAAAAAAAACCTGCCTTCTCTAAAACAGGAGTTTACTACACACCCATAATTGGTCTATGGAATTCTATGCTTCACTAAAGTGTATTTACCTTGTAACTTTTTAATCGAATGAAATCCACAGATATACGAATTGTATTACGTGTGGCATAATGGTTATATTTTTTTACTTGGTCTATCAGATCAGTAAAAAATTTATAACCTCCTTTCAAAACACAAAGAGCAAATATAGGTTCATTTCCAATGTCTTCGGCAATGTCTTGAGCAAGCCTCTCGATTCTGAAACACAAAAAGAAATAACATCTTTCAATATTAGCTACAAACATGTCTAATAATGCTTGTAAAAACACTTGTCATAGTTGAAATGCCTTTTACTTATTTTTGCAATAGTTCTTTTTAGTTGTATGAAGCAGATTACTGTAACTGGTAAGTGGAATTTGACTAATCAAAAAGAAACTGTTCACCTTCTTTTAATATAATACCATTTTTATTTTATGTTAATGAGCATGATGCCACTATCTGTCTATACTCATACATGAGAATTCCAATTGCATTTTAGAAAACTTTATTTCATAATATAGCATTCTCTCTGGAGAACAAAATATAACACTATTATTTGGAAATGTATATTGTTATTTAATCATATTACAACAAAACATATGAATGATGTAACAGCAGAAACGACTAACATATGATCATTTGATATAAAGGCGATAATAACTAAAACAACAACTAATGTCAAGTGAATAAAAATTCTTCATATGCCCCTATCCAATTTACACATTTTATTACTTTTTTTTTTTTTTCAATCTCTTGACAATATACTGATAGGGATGCAAAGGTTTGAATTTCCTCTCAATAACTTGGTAATTTATATCATAAAATCAACACTATTATAAATTTATCCTGCTGCCTTAAAAAGCTTCTACCAACATATCATGAAATTCAGATATCCCAACTTTAATTACTATTTGAACAATATTACTAACACATTAAATAAAAAAATGTTTAATTTAAAGAAATTTGTTAATAAATTATACTAGAAAAAAAAATTGTATAAAAATAGCATTTCTGCAATACAATAAATGACGATTTAAATATTTGTGCATATATTGCATACATATATGGATTCACATATATTAGTCAAAAGAAATAGTATTGTGTAATGTCAGCATATGTATAAGGTAAGAAATATTCCATATATACCTATATATATATATATAATACTTTTTTGATGGTTTTGAAGGTATCTCATATATTTGTAATAACAATAATATTAAAGTTTTAAATTGAAGATGTGAATTATATAATCCTAACTATAACCATTTCTTCAACCATTCATAAACTTAAATCCTGTATGGTTTTAACCATTTTTTTTAAATATGTGAATATTAAATAATAATCCCCTTTTTTTGAAGTAGTCCTTACACAAAACACATAAGTTCTCATTTTACTTCAGTCAAATATATAAAAATTAATGTATATATTTTAGAAATAACCAGTTACATGCATACAAATGGGCAAAACTTCATTAAAAAAGAGATTTCATAGATACGAAAATAAGTATATGACATTATACCTCTATATTTCAGAAAAGCCATAACAAAAATTTTTCTAGAAAAAAAAAAACACTATGTTGTTATAAATAAAATAACCAATTTATTATCCATAGGTTTTAAAAGCATAACATATCATTTTGCAGGGATAATTTATATGACCTGAAACTCGCTGGACAACTTTGCTTTTGTACATTCTTTATTTACAAAACTGGATTACCAGAAACATGTAAAACGTACAATCTTTTCAATATAAATTTTATAAATAAAACCTATATAATTCAGTGTTTCTCTTGCATTATCTTTTAACATTATTCCTTTCAAACTTCTTAAATATGATAAACAGTATAATCCAGATATAGTACTACATCATCAGGCAATAAATTAATAATAAACCATATTTTGCTATAGTTATATGTAAATGTTTTTAATTGTATTCCAGGTTCAGTGTAATTTTAATATATCATTCCCACTACATAACAATAACAAGTGCCACCAGAGACAAAATACAATTTTACTTCTTTTTATTATCAATATCTTAGAATAAATGGTGCCGAGAGCAAGATGTGAATTATTAAGATAAATTGCCAAGATATTAAAATATTATGATTAATTCATAGTCTGAAGGATGGAGAGGACTTATGTAAGATGCGCTAATATAACAATTTTAATTTTAAATATAAGAGAAAATTGTTTAATCCTGTTAATTCAATAATCATCTCACTCTATATGTATTTTTAAGAAATTTTCCCCTTCAAAGGCTTATTTGTAGAATAATTAAAACTGTACATTGATGCATTTTGCACCTGAAAAAAGTCTGCCAATTTCAATGTGTATTTCAGTTCTCACTAAAAACTATTTGCATTTGCAAAATCGAAAAAAAAAATAGTTCTGAATTAAATAAAACATTAACTTCCCTAGACAAATTAAATGCAATTTCAAAACCAATTTTTTTTTTTTTAAATTAAAGAACAGTTTTAAGCCTATATTTATTGATATTTGGTAGAATGAAAAAATCATTCAGCAACATTTTTTTTTCCTTTCAAATTTCATATCTAAAGATAATATACATGTTGCAATTTGTGACTTAGAATAAAACTTCTAAAAAGATTTTGGACATAAATTATTAATTGAATTGCTATTCAGGAAAATAAAATATTTTCAACTTAAAATTTAATCTTAGTTAATAAAATGTGATATTGCTCTTGAGATTGATACTTTTCACACAATGAAAGAAAACTTGGTGTTTTTATCTTGCATTTAACACAACTCTACTGGTGACAAAACCTTATTTCCACATCATTAAGGCATTATTTGTGAAGATATGGTATGACTTAATCTTATCTAGAACTGATAAGATTTGGGTTTCAGCATAAGTTAGTTTCCCGTGCATGGAACAATCAAAAGCTACACCATATAAAAAAATTTATGAAAAATAAAATACCTGTCTTTTATCACTCCACCAGGAATTAAGACACATTCTAATGCTCCTTGATAATGTCTTGGTATACAAAAGAAATCTGGATGATATCCCTTATAATCATCAGCAACCTGAAGTTTCAATATAATAAGCACAAATTAGAATAAAAAATTATAATATATACTTAAAAATTGATTACTTTATTAATGTTACCGTATTTTTCTTGCATATTTTGGTATAAATTAAAAAAAAGAGCGGTAAAAGCTAGAATTAATTTGTTTTATAAAGGATAACAAGTAATTGCTCTCTTAACAATTTTGAAAAAAAAAATTCAGATATTTATTTTTTAAATTAAAAATAACTTTAAAGCCTACATACATATAAAATGATGATGTAATAAACCTATTTCTACTTCAAAGAGGTATGCATTATTTTTCAGGTAAGATTTAATCTCAGCAATTTAAAAATATATTTAGATAAACATAATGAAAAATTAATTCTTTATATAAGAAATTTTTTTATATAAAAAACCCTAGTAAATTTGTTTATTGATTAAAATAATATAAAGGCATACATTCATTTCAATAAGAATGACATTTTCTGAAATGTTTGAATTACTAATTAAATAATATTTAATCAACTTATTAAGCTTTTCACTACATTTACCTTTCAATACATTATTTCAAGAAAATTTTATCCTGAATAAAGAGTAAAATTTCTATTTCATTTATTCAAATAAAATAATCAGAAAAATCAACATTTTTTCTTAGTATCAATATATAGGAATTGTTTATACAATAAATGAAAGATCTGGGTTCTTTTTCTATAAAATAGAATATCCTTTAGTATAGTTAGATCCTTCCTTCATGTAAAATTCAAACAATTACTGTATCTTTAATGAATATAAAAATTCAACTTATAGTAATAAAAAAGAACTTTTCTTCTGAAAACTAAATTCAATTATTAGGAAGAAAATAATTTTGAATCATGTGCACAAACAAGATTAATTTTAATTAATATAATTATAATGTGCTAAGACAACTAAAATTCTTATTCTATATATAAAAACAAACAATAACTAAAGTATAGCAGATTACGCAGAATATTACAGACAAAATATACATTAAATAATCAACAATAAGTAAAAGATTTTTTTATCATCTATTTTTAATTTCATACATATAAATGGCAACATTCATATATTCTAAAAATTAATTTGACTTCACCAGGATTAAAATATATAGATAATATTATATTAGAAAATCAACAATTTCTTACTCATGGCTTAATATATTTATCAAAATCAACAAATCTAATGTGGAATCATACGAAATGCACTTTTTTACTTTAAAAAAATGCTTGCTTTATATCTTTGATTATCGCATATATTAAGTACTGATTATTTCATATTTTTTTACAGCATGCAAAATTATTTCCAAAACATTTTTGAAAATATTCCCAAAATTAAATTTTTCATGAGGAAAGCAGCAACCATATAAAGATATTATTATTATACTCTCCCTTTTATGAGTGCAAAATATCAAAATACGAGAATCCAACAGTAAGAACGCTTATTGGGTGGTTTATTATTCATACAATTGTTGTTTATATATTTCAAGCAAACAATGTTTACAAATGGGAACATCAAATCATAACCGAAATATGTTTTGGCGCAATGTTATCAATTTCAATTCTTTTTTAGACCGCCAATAAAACCAAAGAAGAAACCTACGTAAGTTTAGAATATTGATTTTCAATGAATAACAACAACAAAAAAAAAAAGAATACACAGCGATATTTCCTAAAAATAATTTATTTCTATATAATACCACTGAAATACACAATTATGTTTTATACCAAGAAATAATACTTACGATGATTCCAGGTGACGCAGGTTCCATAAGATAATAATTAAGAAAAAAAGTTCAACTGTGACGGAATACAATCTCACCCAAGCTTATTGACAGGTGACTAGCACTGAGTTACGCAGCCAACTGTCAGCCACACGTTACCACAAATACTGTTAAATGCGAGCGTTCTGTGACGACTTAACTGGTTCAATTATTCGAAAGCTGATAACATTACGTAAGCATTGAAATGCGTCAAAATCTACTCATTACATCACAGAACAAAATTCTTGAGGGTGTGTAACGCAGCAGAAGTAAAAACTAACAGCGAGTTGTGGGATTGGCCGAAAAATCTCAAACCCAAACGCAGCAGTGGCGATAGTGATACGTTAAGATTTGATTGCCAGCCTGAGTCTTGGCGCAAATCGAAACTTAAATCCGCCAAGTAGGTTGCTATTGGCAACAAAATTGTTTTGCTAAGCTCTGTATGCTCTGGTTAGGTATGTGGGGGAATTTTCCAATAGTTATGTTTCAGTTTTAGTAGTTAGAAATAAAATGGCGATAATTATTTCAGAATTTAATTCTACAGCTGGCTTTTAAAATATTTGTTTTGTAGTGAAAAGTTTCAGTTTCTACATTAGATTTTATGAAGAAGTAAACTGTAAAAAATTCTTTTATTTCTATATCTACTATGTTAACTTTTATTATTTATTACGTATATATTTTTGTTACTTATAATAATAAATAAAAATACTTAATAATAAAATAAATAAATGCTTATAATAATGCAAATTGTAAACAAATATTTAAAAATCAAATAAGAAATAATTTTTTTAAAGATTTAAAAAGCATTCTACAGAAAATTTAAAAAAAAAAACTGACGCAAATATATTGATTTTTAAGGGAAAAAATTAGCTTAATCGTGCAAATTTAAAATTTTTCACTCTCATTGTACAAGGTGATTACAAAATACAGGTGTGGCACTTGAGTGGTTGAGGTAATAATATTAAAAGGTCCTGGCGCTGAAGTTCTAGAGGGAGGGGGGGGGTCTTCAGAAAGTGCCACTCAAATATCCTTTTCAAATTATTTTTATGGTGTTTTGATTATATACCTTACTCATTAGAAATTTATTCTTAAAATTAACTATATTTTAATAATTATTAGAATTATGTTATTAGAAATGATAAAATTGGAAAATTATTAATTTTTTATATTTAATTAAATTAGTCTTTGTTAATAATTAAGAATAAAAATAATACAAATATGTAATAAATATAATTTTTAGTACATTTTTGATATCTGAGTAGCTGACTATTTGCATAAGATGTTATGAGTAATACTATTTTTAAGAAAAACTTAGAGCTTCATTATATAAAAGAACATGCAATTACTTTTTTTAAGCAAAATTACTGGAACACTTTCATTGACTAAATAATATTTTTTTTTCCACACACCAATCCATGAATCGTAAAATTTTAAAAGAGAATGAATTTAATATTAAATACTGAAATGATAAAAATAAGAAATATATTTTGTTTTAAATTTTCAGACAAATACAAAAAGTAAATCTTTTCATTTTTATTTTCAGTCATATGCAAAGAAGAAATATTGTTATCATCAAAAATTCCAATTCAAGATTTCGATGAATCTCTACATTACACACTTCCTGAGTCAGAAAACACATTTTTTTTAAAAATTAAGTCTTTCTGTGAAAATAATAAATCAAAAATACTTTAAACTATTGTTTTCACTTAAAAATGTGGATAAAATTTGGTATATGAACTTTACATCTTGTATATTTCAATGAAATCTTGAAAGATGCCTATTGTGATGAAGTCTTAACAGCTACTCGAGTACAAATGAACACAACTACAAAATCTAAAGAGCTAGACAGATAAAATTTAGTACTCAAATTAAGCACTTAAAATGTAGATTCCTATCATATTTGGAACTATATATGTCAGGGGAGGGGGGGTGACTGTTTCAGTTCTGTATTTTCGCATGTTTAAACGCGATAGCTCAAAAGTGCAACGATTTAGATAAATAAGATATATATATATATATATACACTGATGTGCAAAACTTAAGCAACAATGCAAATTTTAAGCAGATAGCCATGAAATTGCAGAAAAGGAGTTCTTGCGATCACTACAATGAACACGCAATTCAAGAGAAAGGTCATGCGTATGCAAATATCAGGAACAAAACGTCACAGGCGACGTGAGCGTACGCAAAACACGTGCGGAAGGCGCGCGCAGCTCAACACTACAATAAAAGGAAGGACGGAGACGAATTTAAAGACATTCGCTGCAAGTGCACGTGAGCTAATTCGGGAAATATGGCTAGCAGAAATCACCTGGACGATTTCACACATGGAAGAATGATCGGAAAGCTGGAGGAGGGGCGTAGTGTGACCAGTGTAGCTGAAGAGTTCGGAATCAACAAAAGTGTCGCTTCGCGCGCTTGGAAAGCCTTCCAAACCACACGTACAGCTGTGAAAAAGGTTGGTGGTGGCTGCCCCAGGAAAACAACTGCAGTGGATGACCGATATATCGTCCTGCAGGCGAAAAGAACCCGAAACCAGTCAGCAAGAGCCATTGCTCAGCAACTGTGTGCAGCAACGGGGCGACAAGTGTCGCGTTTTACTGTGTCCAGACGCCTTCACAAAGGTGGCCTATTCGCCCGCCGTAATGAACTCTGCATCCCTTTGACAGTTTCGCACCGGCGGCACCGTTTAGAGTGGTGCAGGGAGCACAAAAACTGGACATCTCATCAATGGAGTCGTGTCCTCTTTACAGATGAGAGTCGTTTTAGTGCCACAAGCGATTCCCAACGCCAGTTGATTTGAAGAGAGGTCGAGACATGGTTTCTATCCCGGTAACATCACGTAAAGAGACCGTTTCGGTGATCCTGGAGTTGTCGTCTGGGGAGGCCTTATGATGAACGGGCGGACTGAGCTCCACGTTTTCGACAGAGGTTTTGTAACTGGAGATCGCTATTGTCAGGAGGTGATCCTTCCCTATGTGCGTCTGTTCCGTTCCGAGGTGCCATTGGATCAGACTTCGTTTTTATGGATGACAATGCACGGCCACACAGGACTCATGCTGTTGAGGAGCTCCTGGAAAGTGAAGATATCACTCGAATGGATTGGCCGGCGTGCTCTCCTGATTTAAATCCGATAGAACTTGTGTGGGATGCTTTGGGGAGACGCCTTGCGGCACGATTACATCCTCCTGGGAACACCCGACAACTTAAACAGATGCTGATTGAGGAATGGGCACTCTTACCTCAAGAACTGTAGGACAATCTGGTGCTGAGTATGGGCAGACGGTGCGAAGCAACCATTGCAGTAAGGGGAGGGCATATCCCATACTAAGAAACATCTGCTTGCTGTTCTTCCTCTTGGACAGACAATCATGTGTAACGATACTATGAGTTCAATAAAGCCTTTTTTTGTTTGATTCCATACTGTATGCATTGTATTTATTTCTGCGCAACTATGCTTTCGTCATTCTTTCAGAACAAAATGCTGTATCTCATTTCTGAATTTCATGTCTCTCAGATGATTTCTCGTGAAGTTATGGCAAAAAACATACCTGATGCTTAAGTTTTGCACACCAGTGTACTTGCCAGCAATTAGTCACCAAAGGCCGTTCAGTAATATGTTATTTCATAACTATTATCCACCATGGTATGCGGTTAAAAACAAGTTCCGCTTTTTTTTCTTTTAGTTTATTACAACTCTCATGCACGGTACTTTGAAAATAAAATTCATGGAAAATTAACCATTACTGTTAACAAACGATTTCTTTACTTACAAATGCATATTTAAATTTTAATTAGCGATTTTAATAACTCGATAGGTACAAACATTGTAATACTAATATCTTATTTTTTTAAAAAAATGTATTTCTTCATTACGTTGGTAAGTAGAATAACTTTTTTATTAACTTCTCTACGACATCATTTCAATTTTACGGCCCTAGATAATTGCCTGGTTTGCATAATCAGAAATCCGCCATTACATTTGCATGAAATATCTCTAAATGAAATTTCATTATTACAAAAGATGACACGCAATTTGAAAACAGATTATTTATATACTTAATTTTTAATTTCATTACGATATCATGGGGTTTGATTCCATAAGATTCCTGCATACAATAAAAAGAACCTGTAAAAGCCCATTAAAACATTAGGACCTTAATATCTCTCCCACATGTATACTGCTTAAAAAAAATTTTTTTTGAGAGAATCACGAAGTTATGCATATGGTATATAGTTGAAATTAAGCACGATTAATATTTCTGGGGGACTAACAGGTCGCCAAAGACGGCTAGTAATTCAAAAAGTAGCTGTCGCTATAATTCAAATACAATAAATAAAATTATGCTCTTACTAAATTGCGTATTCTTTCTGCTAGAAAATAAAGAATTTTAATATAATTATAATATTTAAATATATTATTTTTCTAACAATTTAAAATTTTGATTTAAAATTAAAAGGAAATGGCGATATTAAGAAATTTAATTTAATAAAACTATGAGCGCAGTGCTAAATTTCAGTACATGGAAATGATTCGGATTTTGAACGAATGTTTCATTTCCCTTCCGGAAGTCGTTATCTCATGACAGTGCAAAATTGTGAGGTCCAGGCACAAAATAGCCCTCGCGTTATTTCCAAATGAGACTAAATATAACTAAACCAAACCAGATCTTTTCCGGAGGTCAGTACATTTACGTAATTATAGGGTCATCATTTGATGAAATATTTGTTATCGGATATTATACAAGAAGAAATATATAATAATTAATTTCATTCTCCTTAATTTTATTAATTTTTAAAATAACCAGAGGGAGTGGTCTCCCCAAAGCTTTCTCGCAAACTCTCTGATAAACTTTTCATGCCAAAGAACATCTAGCATGGAAGTGGCGTACAATAGTTACGATATATTAACTTTTAACTCACTTTTGCTGAATCTATCCTGTTATCATTGGCGATTAATTTCGCGATTAATCCTTGGCATGCCGTTAATAGTGCCCGAAAATCGAATTTGTGTTTTAAACAAGTTTTTTTTTCCAACCGATTGACACAAAACTACACTTGTAATCATAAAATCCTATACCAAATTTGATTTATTTAAATCACTGCATTTTTGAGTTATCGCGTTTACACGCTTCTAAAGGTACAGACCAACAGACAGTCAACCCATTCTTGGATTTGGTGCAAAATTTGATTCATGTCTACACTATAAATGTTAAATATGTGTTATGTCTACACTATAGATGTTAAATATGTAAAATGTTATAAATCTTATCTATCTAGCTCCCTTCGTTTTGTAATTATCGGGTTAACTTATGAACAGCTGGACAGACAGATTTCCTGCGAATGGATTTTGCTCAAAATGTGATAGAAATCTACAAATTTGGTGAAAGCCGTATACCAAATTTCAACCGTCTAGCTCAAAGCGTTTTTGAATTATTTTTGTCAAAGACAGACGGATATACATTTTCCACAAATGTATTTTTCGAACTCAAAGAGATCAAAAGCGTGGAGATTCGCCAAAATCTCGAGTAAGAATTTTTTGACGATTATTATACTTTCGCTTTACTACGTATATGAGAAAGTAGAAATGCTTTGTTTCTAGATTTGTATCAAGTTTCTTCTAAAAGAATGAGTAAAATATATTACGAAACTTAACATATTTTCTTTTCAAAAAGCAAATTCAAAAATCTTTTATAATTCGTTTCTTAGCCTGTTGTGTTCCGAAATTCGATCAAATTCAAAGTGCTTCTAAGATGGAATTGTATTTTAAAAAGGAAAACTTTCCCACAATAATATATTCCAGAAATAGCAATAGCATATTTTATTAGTGGTAGATATCTGATAATGATATCAGTTTCACTTCTATATAATGTTTTTATTTATGTATAATAACGTCAAATTTTACTTCTATATAATGTTTTCTTTATTTTTAATAAATTATTTCAATGTAATATATAATCTGCAACAGTTAGTTTTTTATGTTATAAAATTCCAACCCATCCATCAAGATATTCAATCGTATACTTTTGTCAATGTTAAAATTAAGATTTAAAAAATGCTTTCTTTGGGCATCTATTACGAAATATGATTTGCATTTCCGCTTTTATTTCCTAGCATATAATTTCTTTTAATTTGTGAGCATTATAATTTGTTCTGACTTATTCGATTAAATTCATGTTTCTTTATTTTATCCACTAATAAGATGAATTTTTTAAAAAAAAAATATGCATTCCACATTAATATGTAACAGTCCAATAATTTGAGCGAATAAACTGATCACTTAAGGCGGCTACTATAAATGAAATTTGCAGAATTTATTATTATAATTATAGATATGTATTAAATTTTGTAAAAAAGCTGTCAGAAGAGAGGTCTTTCATTACTCTGTATATTCGCGTATATGTGAACGCTTACAACAACTTAGATAAATAAAATTTGGCGTGCTGTCTTGTGGCCAGCATTGCAAATCTGTGTAAAATTTTGGGTCTAGTCAGTGGAAAGAAAGAGGTGGAAAATTCTTATTCAGTATTCTCCATTGCATTATGCATCCCAAGTATATAAATGCTCCATACTGCGTCAAAATATGCGAATATTGGGGACAGAAGTGCACTCACACTTACGGACTACTGTGAGATTCGAGGGTTTGTCGCCATTCCCCCTACTTTCTTTAACGTTCTATATATTCAGGGGATACACGGGAGTTTAGAAAGTAACTGCGGACTGTATATAAGGTTAAAGAGAATACTCCAACTGTTTTATTTACTTGATCAAATACATATTCATTTATTCTATAAGTTGTCAGTAGCTAATATTTAGGACTGCTTAATCGGATTCTAAAACATCCTGGGCTGAAATTCAAAAAATTGAGTTACTTTATTGATACTCATAGCAGAAGCTAAATAAATCATATACCAGATTATAACTATCAATCGATCGAGAAACAGCAATATATATATATATATATATTAATGTTAAATAAAGGCGAAGAAAAAACGTTGCATTACTACATAGGATAAAATAACTTCCATTCCATTATTATATGAATTTTTTATGATTTTCAAAGAAAATTGACTACTCAAAAAAACACGTCTGCAAAACCTTTCCCCAATTCAATAACTGCTATTTTTAGATCCTCTTCGCATAATTATCTATTTACGTTCTATTAGATCACATCAAATAGCAGCAGATATCTCAAGCAAGCTGATAGGAAGTGAAGAGAAGGGCGGCATTTTCTTCTTTGTCCTCTAGATCACGCTATGGTCACGGAGACATTTTTTCCACTAGGTTCACCAAACTCAACGCTTCCGTGTGTCACGTGCACCTGAAATGCGTGCGCTGAACGTGGAATTAGAGATAGAATTCCAATGCTACTTATACTCGACAAAGAGTTCTACTTGAATAGAGTGTTCTCCTTGGGGTCACATTATGAATAATATTTCTATGACAATCAGGCGATATTTTTAGAAAGCATGTATCGGCAAAGTGCCTTTAATGATGTTAGAAAATGGTAAGGAGTGAATTAAGATAAAAATTTAGAATCTTTCGTTGAAATATTAATTATATTATTTAATTATAATACGTTATGTTTTAATTTGTTATTGACCACCTTTGGCGAGCAGTTGGTTTTGAAAATTATGGTTCGCTATTATTAATGGTTGCAAAAAAATTCAATTAAATGTTTTATATATTTACGTCTTACTGGCTACTTCAGCAAAACATTTTTAAACTTCAAATATTGATAGATATTTAATTCATTTACTTTATAAGTATTACACCATTCTGTACATTGGGCTATGCTATTCTTTAATTTTTTTCTCTTTAACTTCATATTTTCACTTAATATCACAGGAAAGAATAGTGGTATTAAAAAAATGGGAGCACTTGAAATTTTTTTTGATTTTTAGATTGTGGAACTAAACCTTAATTGTAAATATAACAACATTTGGGAAATATATTCTTATAAAATAAGGTTAAAATATTTTTTTAAATTTTACTAAAAATAGAACAAGTCAATAAACCAAAAAGAAAATGGTATCATTGAAAAGATATATATGATATGTGATGATATCTCTTAATCTAATTTAAATCTTAGTTAATTTCTTAATTTTTATCTTAATTTAACCCCTATTAACTTCATTCCAAAATAGCTTATTTCCTGATTCAATTCCACTTTTTTTATTTAATTAATGCTACATGAGCTCTGTAAACTGCTTTAATCAGCAGGTTCTCACTATCCGAGTGAAGGGATAAAAATCTGTAATGTTTGCAACATTCTTTTAAACATATCTATATTTCCCTTTCCTAAATCGACAAGTATAAAGAAATTCCTATCAGAATCCCATAGAAAAAAAACACTGGAAAAATTTCGCTTTTGTGAACTGACGTATTTCTTATATATATATATATATATATATATATATATAAATATATATATTATATAACATTTTGAGAGATATTGCAAAATAAAATCTTGACATAGCTTCAAATTCAAAAAATAGAATGATTTCGTTAATTTTCATCGCCAACTTGACCACTTTGAATTATAGCTAACCAATCATACTTCGTTTTTGGTAATATGTAATTCATCTAAATTGGCCGCCCTGATCAAATTAATACGGCCGTCTTCGGCAACCATATTATTGGTATTCTGTCTTCCAATTTTGATGAAATATGTTCTATCAAAACAAAAGAAATATGATAATGATAGAGTATTCTGTTTGATTAACCATGCTTGCAAAGTGGCAAAATTAAGCGGCGAAATCGGTCCACCTATTGAGATTAAGGATTCTGATATCGTGATATCTCTTGAAAATTGAGACAGAGGAGGCAAATGATTCTTCCTGATATGCCAAAGAGTCATAAACTTACATACAAAATAAAAAGCGGCAAAATCCATAGTTTAGATGTTTTATTTAGTGATTGTGATTAAAGAACTCTGTAAAGGTTTTACTCAACAGGAAATAATGAATGTTTTTGGAATTTCTCTCAGAAAAATGGTTCAGAGGTTTATAGAAGAGATAACTGATTTAATATAAAATTCATACAATTCCTGGTGGCATTAATATCACATGAAATAAAAATTGCCAAAATCGGTACAGTGCTTTGTAATTGGGGGAATTAAATTATTTGATCTTGCCAAATAATTTAATTAACGGACGATGGGTGAGCAATTAATTCGCCAAAAGCGATTAGTTATTTATAAAAAGCATGTTTTTTCAAATCTTATCAAGATTTTATACTTTTTCAAGGTAGTGCACGATTTCTCTCCAAGCACGTAAAAATTGTAGCAACCACATAAAATTTCTCCAAAAATCCATCATCATGGATAATTACAAATATTTTTAACAAACTGATTTTAGGGTTGCGATGGAAATTATCACGATTACATTTGACGAAAAATCGCTTTCAAAAATTGAATTTTGGCGAACGAGCATAAATTTTAATTTGAGCCCTATTTCAAATCATACTTATGTTTATATTAATTAAAAGTAAACTAATTTTTTTCATTTCTCGAATATAAAGAACAGAAAGAGGACTAGTTAAAAAAAATACGGAACCATTGTAAAAACTTGATTTTTTTTCTTCTTTTTTTGATTTGTCATATGTGGTAACACAATCAATGGTAAAGGTAGGACATTTGGTGAGCTTTTTAATGCTTCGCGTGACTGGTGAAAATCCTGTAAATTTAAATCTTACCAAAAAGAAAAAAAATTGCAAATGTAAAAAAAAAAAAAAAGAAAAAAAAAGCTACCTTCAGATTTTGACGAAATTCCATATTTTAAATCTTAATTCAAAAATATTTTTTAATTATTTATTTTTGTCTCTATCAATGAACATTCAAACGCGAAAACTAAAAAACTAAACGAGCTTGATGGATGAATTTTGGCGTACAATTTTAGCCTCAAACAGTAGATTTTAACCAAATTTTGAATTATTTCTATCTATGGAAAGACTGTATCTGCATCGAAAATATTGGGTTGTTCGGAAAGTAATTTCGTTTTTTTTTTGTGTGTGTGTGTGTGGAAATGAATGACAGTTTTCGTATAATAAACAAATACTTTATTAAATTATATATTGGCCGTTCTGGTCCAACACCTTTTGCCATCTTTCTGGTAGTAGCATAATTCCACGCTCATAAAATATTTGGTCTTTGCAGCCAAAAAACTGATCGAGGTGGTTTTTGACCTCCTCATTTGAGGTGAAGGTTTTACCGTCTAAAAAATTTAGCGAACCAGTTCTGGCACGGGCGTACTGTCAACAACCTTCTTCATACATATCGGTCAATTTCTTTCTGGCTTGAACAGCATTTTTACCCTTTCTGTAGTATATATGTCGAAAATGCTGCTTATGTCGAAAATGCTGCTTATCGCTCTCCATATTTAAAAGGGCACCAACCAAAACTTACTGCGTAGAATTAATTGGAATTTTTCACACACAAGCCTTGCTATATGAGCTCTCAAAGCATATAAAAATTATACGGCTTAAATGTGAAGTTGGGTACAAATAAATACAATTAAATCCTCTGTCGGGAAAAAACGAAATTACTTTCCGAACAACCCAATAATAACTCAAAATCGCAATGAATTACATGAATGTAATTAGGTATATAGTATTTGCATTAAGTGCAGTCCGATTTTTAGGTAAGACAAGATTAGTGTTTGGTTTCTAATCAAGCATGACACAATCGTGCTAACCGTCCATAAACACACCAGAAATCCGCTATCTTGTACGGCTACAAGAGATGGTTTAAAAACGGTTTTTAGATTTGCAATAAAAAAATTGGCAGTATAATAATTGGCGAGAAATCTTCTGAGCATGATTTTAGTTGGCGACCGGATATTAATCTTAATTTTAATTTAATATTAATTTCAATTTTAAACAGAATCTGTCAACGAGAATATGTATTTTTTTAATGTGTACATACGATTGTATTTATTCTTTTATGAAGTTCTTTTTCATAAACTCCATGTTTTCATAACATGCATGTTGTCGCCACTCATATTTATCAAAAAATATTCTAAATATTTTAGAAATATTTTATTTGTTTCCTATATTTTCTATTCCAATTTAAAGAAAATATTATAAATTATTTATGCTTTCATTCATTCGTATGTTGACAGATCTTCCAGGGAGTGTGTTAAAGAGCTTTAATCGAGTACACAGTGTAGAACATCTGGATATAAAGAAAAGATAATTTTTTTAAAATATTGTAGAAATCAGATGAATATTTAACGTAATTAAACTGGTATCATAGAATAGATAATTTTCGAATTTCTTTAAAGCAATTTTTTTTTCTTTTTTCTTTTCTTTTCTTTTTTTTTTGAAGCCATCGCCTGCAAACGTCAATATTACGAAATCAAAGAATAAGAATGAAAGAATTCGAAAGAACATTTTAAAACACTTTTAGATTTGCTAAGAGAATTGACAAGAATAATAATTTTTGACCTGACATTATAAATGAATTCTTAAAAAGATAAATACAAATACACTCCTGAAATTTCTAAATTTTCATCAATAATTTTTTTCTTGAAGTAAATTAGTAAAATTAATTACAGTTCTTTAGCTAGTTAAAAGGTAAATAAAAGACAGCAGTCGAAATTACTTGATTTTGTACGATAAATTTTCCTTCATTTGAAATTTCCTCAAATAAACTTGAATAAAAAAATTTTATTGAACAAAATATTTACTGTAGAATTCAATTAATTACATTTTATTATCATTTAGTCAATTATATTTATAAAAATAAAAGTTAAACATGAGATTTAAAAAAACTTCATTGTAATTGAAGTTTAGAAAGATTCTTCATTCTCATTGAATTCTGAAAAGAAAAGGAAGAAAAATTCTTCTAAGAACAAAAATTAAAAACGAGTTGCAAATATTTAAACAAGGAAGATATCTTTAAAAAAAGTCACAGACATAAAGGAAGAATGATTAGGCATTAAATAGCTAAATAATAATTAAAAATTAATACACTATTCAAACTTTTAGTTTAAATCCAAACAAGCTAGAAAAGGTGAAAAGGAAAATGAGTAAACGAAAGTATTACCGCTGAGGATTTTTATTGTTCACGCTACCAGAGTTCATCGAACAAATTATTACATAAATAAACTGAAAAATATTTATTTGCATTTCAAATGTTTGTAACTTTTTTCAAAGTATTTCTAAGGCGATATTATGCATTTTATTATTCGAACTTACGAATATTTGAAATATCTTCTGCGAAACAAAAACCATGGTTCTGTACTTATTCGTTGGATTATTTTTGTATTAACTACGTAACTTCTTGTCTATTACGTTAACGCAGCTGTTTAATAACTCAAAACAGTCTGTTTCCGAGTGCACTCTACTGCTATTTGACAGGAAATGAGCATATATATATATATATATATATATATTGATGACATTTTGAAATTCTTTGTTTTATGTGATTCTACGATAAGTTTATGATACAGAAGTGACCGACTATGCAGATTTATATTAATCATGCAATCAGATTGTCAGATTGTTTAGACATTATCGATTCATTTTTTTCTTTCTGTTTTTAATTAAAAAAAATGTTCTGAAGTGATTTAATTTTCTGAATTTCGACTAGAGATGTTCTAGATATTGTTATCAGAAAAAAAGATCAAATCAGGACACAGCAAATAAATGGATTTTCCATTGGTAATCTAGTTATTTCGCAATCGATTCAAGCTAGAATATATATATATATATATATATATATATATATTAAAACTTAATTTAAACCAAATTAATTTCCAAAGCTTTATCTTAATTTAGCCCATAGTAATTTCTTATTTCCTGATCTCATTCCACTTTAATAATTCAACAGAAGCTAAGTAAAAATTGCTGCGCAATCAGATCTACGTATCAAATGAAGATGATTCCTCCGTTGCTCTTGTCCAAGGTCAACACGCATATTCAATCGACACGTGGCCGGAAATCCCATGTTATATAAGCCTAGTGATCATTATTTCGGCCATTCCCTTCTCTTACTTCTGATTTTGTGCCGAACTGCGCTTTCTTGTAAATAAATCATGCCTGTCTCCCGGGAGAAAATCAAACGAAATTAAAAATACAAAGTCTCTTCACTGCTTGTCGAACCTGCATTCTGCTCAAACAAAATATGCTTACATATATATATAAAGTATAATGCTTTGGATGGAGTAAAAATTATATTTTATGAGATAATAAATGCTTTTCTGAAAAAATTGCATCCTAAATCTTAATGCTATAGATCGATTAGTCACTTCTATCTTTATGTATAATAAAGAGAAATGACTGCATCTCTGATGTAGTGTCTGTGCTTTTGTTTGTATGTGTTGGTGATTTTCAAACAAGACGGTTTGACCTAAAGCAACCAAAGTTCGCACATATATAGTTTAAAATGTAAAAATGTACATCTCAGAGAGATTTTCTTTTAAAATTTCCATTTGAATTTTAAATAAATAAAAATTAAACGAAATTTAGAAGGTATTTTTCGCTATAATTCATGAAAATGTTAAACATAAAAATAATTTTTAAAATTCAAAAAATTATTTTTTGAATGATACCAATTTTTTGCTGTATATATTTTTAATTCATTTAAAAAATATTTTAAGAGTATTTTACTAGAATTATTTCATTGTTCAAGTGAAATTCAAATCGTTTTCATTAATACGAATTATGCTAATATCTCATCTTTACATTTTATTTCCATTGCAATTTTGAGTGGTATTTTTTCCATTTTTGATTATCAAGATATGAGTATTCGACTTATTTTCCCATGGTGAGTAAATTTTAATATAACACATATTTTTAATAAAATTTTTCAAATTTGTTATAATTTGAATTAAAATCAATTAAGATTTGATTTCATTGAATTGAAATCAATTAAGATTTGATTTCAAAACCAAGCAATGGTGAAATTAAAGTGCGTTTATTTTTTAAATTTAATGCTCTTTTCATCTATGAAATTGGTTATATAAAGATAGATAACGAAAATCAGGGAAATACATAACGCAGTGAACAATACGGCGTAATGTTTCTTAAAAAATATATATGTATAGAAAAATTTGTTTAAAAAATATTTTGTTGAGGAAGCCTTTAAGATCAATTTACACAAAATAATTAATTGAAATTTTTAACATCCATTAATCATGATGAATCGACTGTCTCTAAAAACAGCTGTTATTAATAAAATAATCTCGACAGCCTATTTTTTTTAAAATTCCACTCCTGCGTGATTGAAACTAATCGAATTATAAAGCTTTAAATATCGCTATTTTAGACTGTTTCAATGGCCACCTCGAGGAAGATCCGTTACTCACGATACCTTTCCTTATTTTATAATAATGAAATTCGAAGCTTTAAAATTTGGTCAGTTTTGACCGAAGAAGAGTGATTTTTTTTCTTTAATATATTAGGTTTGTTTTATAAAATATGTCTGATAGAACCAGAACTTCATAAAAATGTAAACTGCGCAATCTGTCAGCAGTATATTGGTTAACTAAACAGTATAATACATAATTATATACATCATTAGCAGCATTTGTCCTGCTGGAAGTATATGCCTATCATCGACGGTAAAAAAATTATTTTGTGCGGTAGGTTTAGAATGGGAACCCTGTTTATAAATTAAATCAGTAATATTGAAAGATATCCCTGTATCAAACTGCCTAATACAACTGAACAGAGAAGTCACAATTTGTGAGTAGCAAAAATTCGGAAGGAAAATTCTTTAAAAGTTAATTTTTAAAATTAAATCATTATACCTTAAGCTTAGTTTTTAATAAGTAATTATTTACTTATAAGTTAATAAAATGAGGCATTGTAGAAAAATAAGACAGAAAATAATATTTAACAGCAAGGTGCATAAGAATTCTTTGAGGTCTGAAAAACGAGTTAAAAAATTAAATTTCTTCGACTAATCTGGAAGAACCGGTCACTTCAATTTGAAGACTTGATATTCAAATTTTCTTTCTTGTATGAATGCTTATTAATTAGTGTTCAACAAGATTTTCTAATCACATCGGAGTATACACCAGTGGCATTCATATCTGTATGAGGCATTACAGGTTTATAAACTTCCCGTTTTAAATTTGTCCATAAACTGAAAGCTATTGTAGTGGTGTTATGTAGAGTGTTGTTTAAAGCACTTCATCGCTATTAGAAAAATAAACTCTTTATTTCACTAACTACTATCGTAACATCACCGCTTACCGCACGTATAGATAGAACGGGGATTCCCCGGGCGAAGTATTAACATAGATTGTATTAGGGAAAGTAGAAAGGTAGCGCTTTAGAATAACATGAATGCAAGATGGCGCTACGATCACTACACTATGAAGAACATAATTAAAACTGAGTCCGTTCTTGTTAAGATATCCTTTAAATGCTGCATGATCAGTGGCGTAACTAGAATGGAGCAAGCAGGGTAAATACCTTGAATACGATAAACAGAGGATTGCTTAGTTGTAAAATTAATTGATTTCGACAAAAAGTATTTTTTTAAAAATTCTTATTCCTAAGAACTAAAAAAAAAGCTTTCTTAAAAAATGAAAATGAAGAATTTTCTCTTATTTTAATGTATCTATTTATTCTGTCATCTACATTAATTCAGAGTTTCAAAGTGCTATTAAAATTTATCGACACAAATATCGGCATAGACAAAAGAGTCTAACGTCAGAAGATACTTTTTTACTTTCTCCTATACTTAGTATAAGGGAGGTATGGCAATTGTTCAAAAAATTAGAACTCTACATTTTGGTGAATCTCCAAATTTTAGACCCTCCATGAGCTCAAAAAATACATTTTTGGAAAATGTCCGTCTATCTAAGACAAAGATAACATAAAACACTTTGAGTTAAACGGATGGAATTTGGTATACGATCTTTAAATCAAATTTGTAGGTTTCTATTAGATTTTGAGAGAACTACAATTCAAAGGAATTCTGTCCATAACTCTGTTCAAAGGAAGTCTATCTATCCGACTGTTCGAATAAAAGTTAACACAATAATTACAAAATTAAGAGAGCTACGTGTATAAAATTCGATACGAAAAATTACCATCTATAGTGTATAACGCCTATCAAATTTTGAGCCAAATCCTACAAAGGGTCGATATTTTCTCGGTCTGTACTTTTAGAAACATGTAAACGTGACAATCTAAAAAGGGATCATTTAAATGTATCAAATTTGGTATGGAACTCTGTGACTACAAGTGTAGTTTTGGGTCAAATCTTTGCTTCAATCGAGTAGGAAAAACGCATCTAAAACACAAATTCGAATACTATCCATTGCATGCCGATGATTAATCGCCAAGTAACTTCCCGATAAATTAAGGAAAAATGCTGAATTAAGATTTCGTAATAGGCCAATGCTAATCAAAGAGTTCCAAGGAAAACATCTTTATTGCGAGAAAGTTTCTGGAGACCACTCCCGTTGGTTGATTAATAAAAGCAAAGGCAAAAGTATCTTCATAATATAAATGAATCACGCGGTTCAATGTAAAATTGCATTTGATATAAACATGCTCGGAAGATCATATTTCTGTTCCTCTAGTGTTCTTATCAATCAGCAAAAAAAGCTTCGATTAGTGTTTCCAAATGCCTAAGAATCCTTCTCATTCATAAACTGGCTGCATGAGAAGAATCAGAAACAATAAATTTCTTTAATAAACTACTTGCCATAGGAATTAATGCTAAAAAAGAAACATCTCCTGTGTGATGGAAGAAGCGTAGAAAAGAGAGCTATTAATTGAATAATTTTGTTTCTTTTCTAGGCTGGAAGGAATTTATTTCTTTGTACAATCATATCAGAACAACCAAGGACAAAATCTTGCCTTTTTGGGCCCCCGTAATACTAGCATTGCGCTTGAAATAGAATCTTTCATAATAGACTTTGAGATGTTTCTTTTGAAAGCTAACATCAAATATTTAGAAAATTGTTCCTCGGGTAATGGAGGCAATGAGTTAATAAACTCCATTAAAAAAATAAATATAATATTTCTGCATTAAGCTTGAATAAATGAAAATACAGTGAATTTTTATGAATTCCATACATTTTCTGATATTTAATGAGATTATGTAATTGTAAATAGGTTATCTGATTTATTCTTCTATGTCAAATATTGTGCATTCATAATTAAAAAGTTGTAAAAATATTTTAAATTATACAAACTTGATATATTTGAAATGAAAAATCTAATCCTGAAATATAAATTATCTTGTATTTGCTTAAGATGAGAGAATCTATTAGTCATAATGTATAAAATTACTTATTTATTTTTCATTGTTTAAAAGACAAGTGCACACTCTTATTTTTCATTGTTTAAAAGATAATTGCACACTCTATCATTGAATTGATGAGTGTTTCAATTTTAACTTGGCGCAAAATTTTTAGAATCTTTAGGTGATTTATTTGTTATACATATTGAGAGATAATATGTCATGTTTGGTTTGGTTTAGTTATATGAACGTCCCGTTTTGAAGTAACACTAGGGCTATTTGTTGGGACGGACCTCGTAATTTAGAACAGCGGTCAGACAACGAGGACGACACTTGAGCTGGCACCTCCCTCTCCACATCATACCAGCGGGAGGACGTTTAGTCATGACGGATTTAACGTGCAACAGACCCCCTTACACGACGGTTCTTCGGTGGAATCGGGTCACGAACCTGAAACCATCCGCTTCCGAAGCCGAGACCTTACCACCAGGCCATCGCGGCCAAATATGTCATGTGATTCACTCTATGCGAATGCATCCCATTTTTAAATCCAAATTTTTGATTTGTTTAAAATAAAGTGTTGATATAACTGAACTAAATTACGTTCAAATTGACATTAGTGCATTCTCAAGGTCAGAGGTAATCAAAATTGGCAATTGGTGAGAATAACTTGGCTGAGAGAAAGTCACATGCAATTCGATTAAAAAACTTTAATTTCCTAATTTCCAAATTAATAAATTTCTAAGAAAATACAAATTATATGAATGATAAAATATTAGGATAATATAAGCATCTTATCAAATATAATTTATCAAGTTCATGTATATTTCATTGCATTAACTTAGTTATTATAAGTTAGTTATTTTCTTCATTAATATTGTGTTCAAATGTGGGTGCCATACAATATAGAGTCATAAGAGATATAACTTTTTTTATTTTAATTTTAATCTGCTATCGAAAATTTCACGTTATCATGTAAGAACATTGTTATTTTTTAAGTTATAGTTTGCCTTAATTAATTTTTTTTTCATTAACCAATTTAAACCAGTTTGAAACAATTCACGTGACTATCAGATTACGCATGTGTCTATATTTAGAATCCCACCCCCTCCCATCTCAAAATCGGTTCAGCTCCAAAAATTTATCTGGAGATCAGATTTTGTTTTTCTTTCGAAAATACGGTTTAAAATTGTTTGAAATGATCACTTGACTATTGTACTGGCAATGATCAATTTTTAGAAAAGCGATATTTAAAAAAAAAATTTTTTTTTAATCTCAAAATTGTTTGAACTCCAAAATCTTTTTTGTCATCAACAAAAATTTAAAAAAATTATATATTTGATACCTTTTCTCGCTGTTTCGCGTTCATCCCATTTTCTTCTCTGTGCTTCTTCGGGCGTTAATTTCTTACGACCTTGCCCTTTATTGGCCAGATAGAAGAATCGGACATATGGCGGACATTCGCGTCAAGTTGTAACTTTTGTTCACGATAAGTCGACAAATGTAACAACCTTCATTATCATTTTCTAATAACCCTAAAAATGAAAAATTAATGCCACAAAAGCGATAAATCGCTAATTTTCTGCCCGTGCATTTTGATACTTCAAAAACCTAAAACAACATAAGCTTCACACATGATAAAAATGAACATTCATAAAAGCAAAAAAATTAAAAAAGAAACATTGAAACAAAATCAAACATTAACATGTTAAAAATGTGCTGATGTGTGATAAGATTATTCATCATATTAAAAGAAGGGCATCATATTTTACTAGGCCACAAAATACCTTAATCTGGCACTACTTAAAGTCATCGTTATGCATCAAGACTTTTATTAAATCGGTAAGAAGAACAGTATAAACCTAAATTCCATCTTTTCTATGTTCAATAAATGTAGATACATTAACATAAGAGCAGTATATACTATCCCAACTTTCTTTCATGATTCCAACCATATTTAAATTTGAATGGATTGGCAACAATTAGATTGTGGTTATCCTGAACTGAGAGTTTGGACTAGGACAGCTCTTCTCATCGATCCAATTATAAAGCCGTCTTCTAGAGAAAAATTACTTTTTATTCGGCAAATTAATTAATATTTGTCGAAGTTTTTTTTTTATTCGGTCAGATGAAAAGATTCTAGATAGTGCGAAAGAACAATTTTTCGTCTAGATAAAAATGAATGTCCCGTTCGCGCGTGTTTCTCCACGACGCACGCTATCAGCTGCAGGCATTGTTCGAGTATTTGCACACTATTTCATTGATAACGTCAAACCAGGTGTTTCGCGAAAAAAAAAAAAAAAAGCTGAATTAAGCAAAGAAATGCTTAACAAGATGCGTAACAAGATGTCGTGTCGTATTCTCGAGTGATGTCTGCCGACTTTTTTTCCGTTGAATCGAACTAAATGTGAGGAATTGGAAAATTAAATTCTTCTCATTCTTGATGTAACAAAAAACCTAAATTTAACCGATTTTTAATTTTAAACAAATATTTATGTACAAGAAAAAAATAATAATTCAGTAATTTTAAAAAAATGTTTTGTGACTTATGGCACTTTACAAGCCTGCTGTCAGCGATTTAAGCCTAGTGAGTGTCTCTTGCTTTTTCAGTAGCGCCAATTAGAGCCGAGAGTGCGACTTAACTACTTCATGCGTCACATTCGCTTGCATAACCCCTTTTTACAATGGGGCACATTCACACACCTCATAAATTAACACAGAAGAAGAACAACCATTCCCGAATCGGGAAGCTCAGATCACGAGAAGACGCGCTATCCCTACGCCAGGACGCCGGCAGTTTAAAAAATTAATAAGATAAAAGGATTTTTAATATTGTCTTGAAAAGAAAGGGATAGTTTTTTAAATCAAATTCTAGAGGTGAAAATGAAAACAACAACTCACTAGGAAGTGGTCTCCCGGAAATTTTCTCATACACTCTCTAATAAAGATATTAACCTCCTCCCCATTTCCGCATAAAATGGCAGACCTTACACAAAGCTGACAACATTAACCCCTTACCTGCCGAGGATAACTTGCGAGATTCGGTCCCCAGTGCCACGTATATATACGTATATAGTTAATTGCGAGACGTATATATACGTCAGAGGCAGTTAACACATTGACTTAGGAAGACGTATATATACGCCCGCGGCAGGCAAGGGGTTAAAAATGTTCGGATATTTATTTTCAGTGTCCCGAGTATGAGAGTTTTGTGTTTCGTTGTATAGTATTCTGGTGATGATTAGATGTGTGTCAAAAGTGGCGTTACTTCGGTAAAAACTCCTAGTGAAAAAAATAGAATTTAAATAGCTATCAAAGGACTAGCTATTCAAAAAACATCTTTCATATGCATGTGTACTAGATATAAAAGAAGCTAAAGACAGCCAAAGAAAATAAAAAAATCAGGAACAAAAAATAAAAGAGCAGGGATCAAAAAAAGTGGAGAATGTTTAAATGGCTCAAGCAAAAGAGCCCTCATAATATTCCACAGTAACAGTATCATTGAAACATAATTAATAAACAAAAAAATTCATCAAAAATAGGCAGTTAAATTTTGAAAATAGAAAAATAAAAGAATTTTAAAGCAAAGCGAAAAATATAAATCAATAATTGAAAAAAAATAAGTAAATAAACAGGAAATATATATATACTAGTTGCCCTTGACGACCAGCCGGTACGCAAGTATTACCGCTAGCTACAGTTTTCAATTAAATATTTTAAATAACTGGTCTCTTAATAGATTCTCAAACAAAACATTTTTAATCTTCAAATTTTGATAGTCATACCAAACTTATACTATTGTTTAGATCGTTTCGTTCAATTTACTATATATATTTTGCTAATTTGTTGTCATTTCCGGTAAAACTTCAACTTTAATTTAAAGTGGAAATGATGAAATTGCAATTAATATAAAGATATTTTTTAATAAAACCAAGCGTTTTATTTTATTTATCATCTTTATTGTTATTTATTTATTATTATTATTATTGAATATGAGTATTGCAAACAAAATCGCTCGGTATATAAGTCTTATGTGAACTACAAAATATTTTTCATAATTTATGTAATATCTCAAAGAATAATTCAACAAAAATTTCTCAGATTCAGCATAAAATTCAGTTTTTAGTTTTGCTTCCAAGAGGATTGAAATGAAATCAATAATAATATTTTGTTCTGGCCTATAAATATATTTCAAAAATATGAAGTCTAAATTTAATGCAGTAAGGTATCATATTCTGAGAAATATTCTGGACACACCAAGATTTAAATAAATGAATGAATGTTTCTATTTTCCACGATCAACTAAGACTTATTTATGAAATTTTGAACGTTAAAAATTTAGAAAAACTCAACATTTTCATGATCTTAGGCCAATTAATCTTGAGAAACCTGCGCGCTGATGGCGTATTTTCTTTGAAACGATCGATGAAAAATCCAAAATTATCCTTTTTTCTATTGAATAGTGATATTCAAATTTTCATAAATCAGTCAGCTTAAGTGATTGATTTAGTTGATTGGAAATTAACTCTTTTTATTTAAAATATTAGTGTTTGAAGAACATTTTGATTTCCCATTCAGATCATTTTAGTAGATCTGTGTCTTACTAAAGGTTTACAAATTAGCTGTGTGGCCCTGATTTGAATGGATATCCTGTTTATATTAAACAAAACTTGCCTTAAAATAAAACTGATTTATTGGATTAATAATATAGAGAGTGTAAAAGATCATAAAATAATTTTTCTTGATTTTATTGTTTAGAAAAAATAATATTTCATATTTGTTTCATTTCCTACAGACACGTGCCGAAAATTATATTTTTGCAGATTTCATTTCCAAAAAGATTTAATTTATTTTTAATGGGAGCTTTAATCAATGTGATGGCAACACTTTGGAAAAAGCTAATTTTTTCCCATGAATGCGAAACGTGCTCGTGCATCTTAATTTTTTTTTATTTTGTTCGAAAAAAATTGTTGAAAAATATAGTTAAAATATTTATTTAAAAATTCATTAAAAATAGAAATTTAATTTTAAGGTTAAAACATTGATATCATTTAAAAGATAAATTTTTGATCTTTATCTTCATGTAAAAAATCTTTTTTGTGCGGTAATATTTTCGGAAGTTATAGCAGAAACACGCCAAAATTTCGCTTAATTTTTAAATAAATAAAATTCTAATTAAAAATTCGAAAAAATAACCCCCAGGTGCACATTCCCGGCTTCCAAGGTATACACGTGCCAAATTTGGTAGCTGTAGGTTGAATGGTCTTGCCTGTAGAGCGCCAACACACACACACACACACACACACACACTCACACACACACACACACACACACACACACACACACACACACACACATTAAGCTTTATTATAAGTATATAGATATAGATATATATAGACTCGGTCTAAGGTAGAGTCCATGATCGGGAACAAAAGGTTAGATAAAGAATTCTTTTTGCATTTTTTTCCTTATATTCACAAGATACTATCCACTTCTAACAGTGCTTGACTTTCTCTATGCATACTTTAAAGGGCTCAGGCAATGGTAGAGTCTCATTTAATCGTTGTATAGTAACGAAAATCTGAGCTCGTCGTAGTAATTATCACAAGTCATTGGCAAACAGTAATTACGAAAGACATTATTAGCACGAAGAATGATGGCTAAAATACGATTAATACACAAGTACCAAAAACTAAATATATATTTTGATCGTCCTTTATCCAACTGATTGGAATCAAATTTCAACATCGAACTATTTAAGATATTGTTTTTTTTAAAAGTTATAACGTTTACATGCATATGAAAGTACGTTGAAAGAAAAAAGTTTGAAAGTATGTTGATAGATGTGCTTTAAAAATTTGACGTGCATCTACACTTTAGATGCTGAATCTGTTTACTAAATTTTATCTATCTAGCTCTTTCCTTTTTGCAGTTATAGCATTAATTTGTATTTGGATAAGCAGACAGACAGATTCACTGTAATTGGATTTCTTTCAAAATTTAATGGAAATCTGCAAATTTGTATTACAAAGCATATAAATTAAATTTGGCAGATATTTGTCAAAATTTCGGGACAATCTTCGTATATGAGAAATAAAATACATAAAAGCGAGATTTGTAGAATTTTTGGGCAAATGCAAAATACATTCTTCCATTACTTGTTTTATAGAAGTAATCACGTTTTTTTCTTTGAAGACGTCTTTCCTAGTCTGCATAAAATTTATAAATAATCATAATTGAAATCCCTATAAATTTTTTATTGTAAGATATAAAATTAATTATTATTAACATGATTGATTGCTATGAAATATCCAACTATACTCTGCTATGTTAGCCAATCTTGAAACAGAAGCGTATTTCAAAATGTTTTTATTGACTTTAATTTTATTATCAATATTTCCTGACCCAATAAATTTTTCAACAAGTATTCTCAAAATCTTAATTTAAAAAAAAAAATATTTTTTTTTAAGGTTTTCTCACATAGCGTTAAATATCTTAAAATAAATAAGCATAAATATTTAATAAGTATCTTTTTTATACTTATATACTTCTGTAATGTGCTTCTATATTATTTTTTATACTTTTCTCTTTATTGAGTATATATTCTTGTGATTTAGAATCCTGTATTTTACGTTTTTCAATTTTGTGTATTATATGTGTTAGATTTTATTTGAGTTTATTTTGCACAAAGGAACCGCAGTTAGATTTTTATGTATTGAGAACATTCTCAAAAAAAATATTTTTAATAAAGGTTTGAATTATATTTTTTGCATTATTCACTATGGCTCCATTTCCTTATCGTATTGTTTCAGATAACTCTCGATCTTCATTTTGCCATATTTTTTACAATTTTGTATAATCAATTTCCTTTCTACTTTTTAGTACAATAATAAAAGCGTGTTTTCAAATTCATTTTACTAATTATTCCCCAACTTCCTTTTTTTATGTTCACGTACTTTATATTAAAACTGAAGCGTGGAAAATTTTTCCACAAAATTCCCTACTAGATGGCGCCTATCATCGGAATCAAAATTAAGTTCCGAATATTGAAATTTTAAATTTGTCATCAGTAATCTGCCTCTTTACGAAATTTAAAAAATCTTGCACATCAAAAGTCATTTTGAAAATTGATTACAAAAATTCATCTCCAAAATCATTAAATTTACAAATTTGAAAGTTACATTCAATAAAAGTTCAAAAAAATTCGTTGATAGATGGAAATTTTTTTATATTAAAAGAGAAAAACAAACAAACATGCAAATATCGTCTGCAAACAGTTAGTTCCTAGAATGCTGCAAAAAGAATTAGACTATATTTAATGACTATAAGTTCCGTTTATCCGGAAAATCCGTTTTATTTGAGCGAAAAACTTTAATTATTTCACTCTTTTTATTCTTAAACTTTTCCGAATTATTATTATTCAAAAGAATTTTCTTATCAATAAATAAATTAAACCTTTAAATGACCCTTTTAAAAGATTTTGTATATTGACTTAATGCAAATACTATTACCCTTTAAAATTTCTTTCTTTTTTATTATTTTCTGCTTAAAGTTCATTATAATGAGATGGGTTAAGGGGATACTTCTTTTAGAGCAACAAATTAACTCTGAACTATTCTATTAGTTGCAATTTCCTACTTTTATAATATTGAAATGCATCAAAATATTCAGTGGACTTTACCCATTAAAATGGTAAGTAAAATTCAGTGAGGCTAATCACGTGCTTAAGGGTAAATATGAGTTTATATAATGTAATCAAAGGTATCCAGATGACCATCTTATAAAGTTAACTGGGAATCCGTTTCCATAACTTAGAAATTATTAAGGTAAAAATTATCTTAGTATATACAATCCCATCATTTAAAGAACGTAACTGATGTTTAATTGTTTCAAACTAAATACTATATTATTTTTGTTTCATTTGTAAGTGAAAATTTTTTATCTATGAAGAGTGAAAATGACTTATAATTGTTAGAAAGAAAATTACGTGCAAATGGATAGCAAATATTGAAGAATAAAAAGAAAGATGAAATAATAATATTATCAATCACATTTTTATTATTATATTCTATATAATTTATAAGCTTTTAACAATAATTTTGGAAATAAAATACGCCTTGTTTTTTAGAAAATTAAATTAAACTTTAAAAATTATAATTGGCAATCAGAAGAAATGTTTGCACAGATATAAAAAAGCTTAAATTCTATGAACTATAAATTAAACTTTAATAGCTATTTGGATAGTTTTTACGTCCAAAGTCCTCTGTCAATCGTTTGGGCAGAGATTGAAATAATTGAATGTTTCTTCAGAAGAAGTATTATTCTACTTTGTAATAATCACTCTTTTCAACATGTCTTTCAAGATTATGTCATGTTGACGTCTTGTGTTTTAGTAAGTTCCATAAATGTTCGATAAGTTTAAGTCTGGCAATTTTATAATAGAATGCAATTGATTTTGGATACTGTATATCTATCAGAGATTCACACTGTGAGCAGTAGGTTTATGATCATTGTCCTATAAAGAACAGAAGCCATCACCAAAATTCAAATGATGTGCGCTTTGTCCGAAATTTCTTTTAAGAAACTTTATATACCCCATATAATTTAACATTCAATCTCTAAAAGTCAAACGATCAACGCATTGGCTACCATAAACTCCAAAATCATCATTCCAATTCCATTATGACTTAGATCAAGACGCAAGATTTTGCTTCTAATAAGTCATACTTTGTTTCTTCTACAGCAACTAATACCCTTTGATGCCAGAGATACAGAATTTTCTTTCGTCAGAGAAAATAACTTTTTACGAAATTTGTGGGATCATATCAGTATCTTATTTGCAAGATCTAAACACTTCTGCTTATTGAAAAGTGATGTATGTGACTTTTTACGAGCTACACATCCATGATAGACTTTTTCAGTTTTTTGTATGTTTTTATCAAGAATTTTTTTTAAATGTCTGTAATCCCACTTGAAATTTAAGGTGCAACAATCTTAGGTTTTAAATGCATGGAGTCACAGATGTATCTCTTTTTCATGGGAGATCAAATTAGATGGACGTTCATTACATGCTTTTGAAACAACAGATTTAGATGAATTGTAATTATTGATTATTATTAAGACATGAATGAGATATTCCAATAATCTTGCAAATTTTCTTAAGAGTTTTGCATTCATTTCTTACAAATAATCTTCCATTCTACAGGAGTGATTTGTTTTCCTTTTAAATCCACTTTAATTAAATCTTTTTAAACTCCTCAAAATTCAATAGTTTAAGTTTAATTTGCTGTACAAAATAGGTGTTAGCAAGAAAACAGAAATTTAACTTGCGGATAATTTTTTATCATATTTATATTCGCAGGCTTTTTCTTGTAGTTATTCTTGCAACTTTTAGGTTTAATAAACAAATCTTCGTTATAATTTTGAAATTATTATCAAAATACAATGAATTATGTAAGGAATCTAATAAATAAAAACTTGCACGCAGATTTTTTCTGGCAAATTCATATGCTTTCAACTTCTATAAAGAGGCAGATTTTTAATTCCCTAACTGTTCTCTTTTCTACTATTATATTAGATTCAGGAATTTGTTGTTCTGCTGAAGTAACTAAAATACATTGAATACTTGAGGTGTATGTCAATTAAATGTAAATTTATATCGAATTGTAGCATATTAGAATGATTGAATATTGGATTATGAGGAGCTATAATTCGATGCACTTATGCCGTACCGATATGACGATTAAGAAGTCATTCTTACAGAATTCAGTTATTCTGTTTACGGGTAAAAGGTATGGAAATGTATGTACTTGTATGCAAAGTAGCGGGCAATAGAATAAATAACTTTTGATTTAATATATTCGACGAACATTGTTTTTATTGAAAACTTTAAAATTAATATATCACTCTCTTTTTAGAAAACTCTTGTAGAGGGTAAATTGCTACATGTGTAAGCCAAATGTTTTAAAAAATGAAACTTTTTAGCAAATTTCTAAGAGAATTTCTTAAATTAAGCAACAACACATTTAAAACAACTTAATAATAAATTTAATACTTAATATTTAATATTAATAATAATAATAAATTTAAATACTCAAATATAATGGGTCCTAATTAGAGAATGATGTTTTATCTCTAAATTATTGAACCTGTGTGTTGCACGCGCTTCTAATTACCGCTTTTCATATTTATTCTAAAAAATACGATTCTGAACAAAGAAACTAAGCATAATGCACAAATATCTCGAGTACTTTATGGATTATAGTTGAATCAGCAAGATGACAGAATACAGAAGATATCTTCTAATTGGAGAGAAACTTAACTTAAACTTACTTAAACAGTTAAGGGATAAATGTTCAAATATTGAAAAATATAGTATAGAACAAATTTATCGTTTTAATCTTTATATCTTATTTTAAATTTATTAATCAAGTTGTATATGAACGGTATTTGGAAAACTTAGTATAATAAAACATAAGTAAACCTTTATAATAAAGGCAAATCAGCTATTTTACGCATCCTATATGTTCATGTAACTGCTAATTGAATAATAATCTTAATATTTCATGATCATAATACAAAACAAATTATTTTATTTTCTGATAAATTCCGACGTCTTACACTGAAGAAACTACTGACTTTCAATTTATCCTTTAAAGTTTCAACTATTTTTCTATAACAATTCTGATATTGATTCAAAACAAATTCATAGTATTTAGATAATGAATCCCGGCAACAATTATGGCGTGAGGATCACAATTAATAAAATGTGAATTAATAAAAAAATTCTTTTGATTAATTTTTAATATAATAATGAAGCATATAGAACATTTATTCATATTTAAAAAGTAATACTTAACTTTTGTCACATTAATATAATTACGAATATAACATTGTTTTCCTTACTCTGAGTCGTCTCTTTTATATTCTAGTCCTTTTTCCATTTGGAACCGATTTTTCAATCTTTTTGGTGAATGGTAATGAAAGTACATTTACAGACTTTTTAAACTGTAACACTTTGGATCGTAGCCTTGTAAAATTATATATTCCAGCCGATTTGTCAGTTAATTAACTTAAAAATTCAGAAATACTTGGTAACTTGTAATCATTTGTCCAAATCAAACTTTTGAAAAGGAGAAATTCAGCACCTATTAGATAATTTATCATGTTAGAGAAGGAAAAAAATGGAATCAAATAGAAATCAAAGTTAGAGTAATCTTTACGGTGAAATTAATTTTTATTATAATTATAAAATTACACTCGCCTTGAATCGAATGGTATCTGAAGTTGTAAGCAACAAAATATCTTCCTTTCACGGTAGACTCTCTTCTCAATTGCTCTAGTATGATAAGTTATCTGACAGATATCTAGGAGGGAAGAAATAACCAGTATTAAGCAGCTTATCAGGTAAGCAGTCTGTATCAGTTTTATATACCTGATATTTTTGCATACCTGACAAAAATATTAGAATTTGATGCAGTGTCACCCATTTCTAAAACAGGGTTCACACGACAATTATTGCGCGCAATAGAAGTCTATCTCAGGAACATCATGTGACCCCAACGGGACAATGGCAGATGGTAGTCTTATCTGGACAGCTATTTGTCACTGTACCATTGCAGTCAAGTGATTTCCCTGAAGTAGGCATGGCCTTCTATTGCACGCAATAGCTGGCCTCGTGTGAACCCTGCTTTAAAATTGGTTGTACTGCATCAAATTCTAATATTTTGCGTCAAATACGCTAAAATATCAGGTATATAAAACTGATACAGACTTGCTGCTTGGATTCAATCGGTAATCTCATCGACCTCATTTAATCTTCAGCAAGGTAACACCTATACCAATGTCATACAAAATATTTGAGTAATATCACCAATTTCGACATTTTGCAACGGCAACAGACGCTATGAGCATGCGTGATGTGTTTTTCTTAACTATATATATTTCATATCCATCTATTACTGCCTTTTATCACATGTATGGGTTCGCACATACTACAGAAGAATCTCCGCCTTCTTTACTAACCATATCAACAAAGTGTTTCTTTCCTTCTTGTCAATCAATGTCAAAATCAAGACCACCAATATATCTCATCAATACGTCTTCTAAAGAAGTGAAATTCCACTTTGAAATCATATTCATATCAGTATCAGCAACCAGTCTTAGTGTAAGTGCGAAAACCAATACACCATTCGGAATTATTTTTATTCATTAAAAAAAATTGTTACAAAAAAGGAGCCTAGATGCTATTTTTCACTACTTTTCCACACAATATTTTGAAAAAAAATTCTACTAAAGTTAAAGATGAAATATTTATTATTTTTAAAAAGTAAAACTTAAATCTGGAATATTTTTTGATTCACTTTTGAAATCTGGCAATAGAGTTTTCCACTGAGAAATTTTGATGTTCTGAACTTGAATAATATAGTTGCAGATTCTTATGATATCATGAAACTAATATAGAATCAGCATGAATCATATTGTTTTTTCTAGAAAAGTCAAGAAAGAATATAGAGAAATTCTGATTTCTTCTTCGATAGATTTGAGTTGAAGAGAGCATCCATATATGATTTTTTTCGGAGAATCGATTGCCTCAGTAAATAGATCAAATCAATACAATTTAAATAGTAAATTATAAATATAACGAAAAAGATTCGAACATGAATTTAAATGGTTATAGCAAAAATCGTTTCTTCTTCTAGTGATCCTTACATAATAAAATAAAATTTGAAGAGAAGTCAATTCATCTCAAACAACAATTTGGAATTTCGAAGAGTACTGAAATACAGGGTGATTATAAAGTCTTTACCTGACACAAAAAATAATTACATAAGAACCAATCACTATAATACTGCAAATTTTTACCAAGAAATACTTACGTTCTTAATTCTTTTAGTCCAATCGACAATTAATGTTTATTAATATCGAAATAGTAATTTTACTTTCGATTGTTATCAAAACGACGTCAAAGAAGGAAACAATTCTATGTATTCTTCGTCTATGAATTTTAATCGGCCATTATTGTTCAGTGTTAATTTGGGGCCAACAAAACCACCGACAAAAGTGGTTTTATTAAAACTTTATAAACGCCTTTAAAATATGTTTAAACAATAATACTTTTTCTTACATTAATTTTTTTGTGAAAATATTGTGGTCACTTTGTATAATATTAGATAATTTTTCACTGCTTTGTTATTTGGTATAATTTTAAAATGTGTAATCGTACTCGAAAAATCTTAAATTTACCATTGATGCTGATTAAATAGGTTTTGTTCCCTTGACTGTTGCAATGTTTTAATTTAAGTATACAAAAGTGTTATGTTGCTTATTCATCTCAATAAATAAATGAATAAAAGAATCTAGAACATTTGTTACTATTTTTAATATTTTAGATTTAGAAATACTAAGGTAACAATGCTTTACAATGTTGATTCTGTTTACATTCAATGCTTGCATTAAGGATCGCTTAAAATAAAATGTCTGACAAAGGCAATATAAATAAGACAAAATAATATCATGTTTAAATGTTCTTTTATTTATCATACTAAACTATGACTATATTCATTTTTATGTACACAATACAAATGTTACAACTACGAAATGACAGCTTCTTATGTAACATACACACACAGATTTTGTTCGCTATTTCAAATACAACGCACTTACTGTAAACAGCAGGATTGAAAACAACAAGAATTATAATAATATACATAGTGACAGTAGGCAAGAACAGAAAAACATGAGTTTTTCAAAAAAAAAAAAAAAATTCAGATAATATTTGTCGTAATAATTTACAGTTTTAATCCAGAAAATAAAATGCAAACTTATGGCAAGAAAAATAAAAAAAACTAATTTCAAAACAAATTCGAAAATTTTGCAGTTATTTTGAATTCTGCTATTTCGGAAAGTAATGGCGGATATTAAAGTTCAAGATGCCACAGAGATGTGCTCAGTTTAATGTAACAGATAAATTTCAGCTACAACGGTGTAAAGCACATGAAATAATTAAAAGAGCATTACAAACATATTCTGGAATTAAAATTTCACAACCATCAAATTTTGGAAAATGGCAAAATTCCTTTAACGATCTTTCAATTCTATAAAAAAAAGAAGAAAGAAAGAAAGTAGTACCTACTATTGATTAACGAACTCCGTCATTCGTTTGGTGTTTCTTTCAACAAGAGACATACAGCAGGAAAAAATATTTCTGATTCTAAATGAATACTGCGAAACTCGTTCTATTTTTAGAACTCCATTTCGAGACGGCAATAAAAAGGGAAATATGAATATGAGTTTCGAAAGTGAAAGATGGCAAGACCACCCACTCTCTGCAGTTTTAAGTTATTCGCCTTCAAAACGATAAATTATGCTGCATTCCGCTGAAGTATGCTATCGGATATAAAGAATTAGAATAAAAGCAAACTGAGAACAAGAATAATTCGTTGCGAATTCTGTTGAGAAATTAAAAAAAATGGAGAATAAATTTATTCCAATATTGTTAGCTCAAGCATTGGCTTTAATAAAAATTGCTTTTCAAATTAATAAAAGTTATCTTTGTTTTTCAAAACATCTTGGCAATACGAATTTCTTTCTTCAAATACTTTCCAGACATGGAAATGAAATAGTTTTCAGTGAATAGAAATAGTGTGTAAAATGTATTTAGTTTTTATAAAACATATGAATTAAACACTCTATAATCAAATTCACTTATTTTTTTATTAAAGCATTTTAATCTAATTAGAAGAAATTTGAACACATATAAATATTGTTTTCTTAAGTTTAAAAATTCCTTTGGCAATAGAATGTTCTATTAAACAAGCATTTTCTACCAGTTTTTTGTAAATCAATAAAGACGATATTTACGATTCTTAAGAGTTCATATAGTATGTATAGTTCAAGCCAAAATTTCTATATAACAAAAACTGCCAAGATAATTTCTAATGTTTTCTATCTGTTTTTGGAAATTTTTTCTATGTACTATAACGTTCGAATAAGAGGTAATTTTATCGTCTATTTCATTATAAGAAAATATTTTTCTTCTGAATTCATTAACAAAGGCAAGTTGGGTAAAATCATAGTAAGTTAAATTATTAATTTCACGTTTCTTTTCTTTTTATAAAAAAATTCAACATTTCACTCAAACACATATGGAAAAAAGCACGTTGTTTTAGAAAAATTTAACAAAAAGAACCCTAAGATTTCAAAGAAACTTTTATATGTGTGTGTATCCTTAAAAAATAAAATGAAATTTTTCCAAGAATTACAAAAAATAATAATAATAAATAAATAAAAATAAAAGACCTTTTCCTGGTTTGGTACCTTTATTGAATTTGAAAATTAGCCTGCATTTTGTTAAAAAGTCATTTTGGATAAAAGTAGTGAGATGCATCAATCAAATAAACGAAATATCAACATTAGATGCCATCAAGTCGCCGAATGAAGGTTTTTTTTACTTAATACTGTTTACCAGGGGGCGTATGTGTTGGGTGATTGTTTTAAAAATGGAAAAAAAAGAAAAAAAAAAGATTATCCGAAATTTTTTTTAAAGCATGGATGAAAAAACAAACTATTGGAATAAATGTATGCTTACATTTAATACATTCAACTAAAAATAATTAATATTTAGCTGTAAATCATTATATAAAACATATACAGATAAAGAATTTAAAAAAAAATCGAAACACTTCGAGAAAAAAAAATATACACATGGAAGCAATATTTTCATACTGCATTAATACAAATTCTACTAAGATACAGATATTATGATATCAAGACACAAGTTCAATGGTTGACATTATACCATACAAAACATTATGAATGATGATGACGATATTATGTTTAAATAAGAAGTTACAATACAACACATTACATCTACTCATGGTGCCTTTTATACAAGGCACTGTAAACATGATTTTATGAAATGCATAATCCTACAATAAAAATACTATGTATAGTTTTTAAAAGGCTGCCTTTTTCGCAATCAGCAATTATATACATCCAATACAAATGAATTCTGTATTAGTTGAAGAAATCGCTTTGGTACGCTTTTCGCCATTTTGTATTGCTTAAGTTACAATCGTAAAAGCAAAGCAGCTCTAGTTTCTTGGAACAATTCGTTTGACTTCAGACATATGATAATTAATCAATAAAATGGAATTAAGTTAGTTTTGTTTCACATTAAAGTTATACGAAAGAAAAAAAATGTTAATAATTTTGATAAGAATTTGAAAAAGAAAAGATTTTTTTTCAAGAGTCTCGTTAATCTAAATCATAATTCATTGTCTTCTGTTTTTACTAGTTATCATTTCTTAAATGAATGACCATTTTCAATCCATTCTTTTCATTCTTGAGTTTTATTACTGTATGATTGAGTTCCATGAGTGACAGTTCGCCATGAGTTTATTTTGTCACTAAAAGTTACAATTAACTTTGTTCAACATTATTTACATTATGAGTTTCACATCGTTAAAATATAAGGATTTCAGTCATGAATACAAAAATATAACATATATCTGAATGATTGTTTCATCAGTCATTTTTTAAAATTTATAGTGTTGTTTTTTCCAGGGAAAATTAATGAAAGTTTCGATGGCAGTTGTCTTCGTTTTCATAAAAATTTCTTACTGTTATTCATACATTCATTCATATTAAAATTTTATGATTTATTTATTTATCGATAACGCCCGGTTTTTCACCAGACACCTCAAAATCGTGCCAACTGTTCAAAAATTTGCCAAGAGCCTGCTGTCTTGAATGGCTATCAAAGATGGCAACAAATATCTTTCAAGATTGCAATAAAAAAATTGTTACCACTGTATCTGGCGAGAAATCTCTCCAAAATAACTCAACTTTGGCTACTGGATATTGATCTTAAGTCTATTCCATCTATCTTTATACAATTTTTTAACAATTTTTTCTTAAATACAATAATGACAACACACTCACTACAAATGCTTTTAATCTCACTGCAAAACTTGTGTGTTTACACAATGAAATGATTTAATTTTTATATATTAGAAATTAATTTATTAATGTTAATTTTTTTTAAATTAGAAAATAAAGAGTAAAAGCTATATCACTGAGAAACTAATTTGATTGTAATTTTAAAGTGATATGAAAGTGATTTTTATGCAATTATATGTTCTGAAGTAATTGAGAAACCTTAACCTTTAGATTAATTTTTAATTAAAACAATAACCATAGTTTTATAAAATTGTTTATAATAGAGCATCTACTACCAAAAAATAAATAATAGCTAAATTTAGAAGCTTTAGGTTCAGCTATCTGCTTGTAGGCAGTGGCGGATTTAGGTATTTTTACGGCCCCAAACAAAACACATTATGACTCCCTTTAAAAAAAAATGTCAATTTAGTTTCAGCACTTTTTTAAAATATTAATTGTTTATTTTATGTTAATAATTTTACCAACTTTATGAATATGTATTTGCTTTTATATATCCATTATGTCTCCACATTGTCTGCCATTCACTTTGTACAAAATATTATTGTAACAAACTTTAGATATTAATATTCTGATAATTAAATGAACATAATGGAACAAATAAGAAGATGACCAATTATACTTGGTAAAGTGATTGTTATTATTATATCAATATCAATTATTATATTATCATTCAAATATTTATTTCTTTGGCAACTAGAATAAAATCTATTAATCAACCTGCTTGTGGACCTCTCTCAGCCTGGAGGCACAAATGTAATTGTATGGCTATGGGTAACTGAAAGTTCGCCACAGTCTGTATATGGTTTGTAAAATTTTCAATCAAGGATATCACCTCGAGCAGTTTACAGAAAGCAGGCTATAAATATCATATTAAAAATGCATTGCCTATGACGTTATTTATATTTATGTATTTTTTTTATCTTTTTAGGAAGTGTAAGTAAGCGCATTAAGAAACATATAAATCCCTAAAAGTCATATAGTTCTACAACTTTCCTTTGGGATCATTTTAAACGACATTACAGAGATCCATATTAAAGAAATACAGGCAACTGAAGCATTTCACAAAATACTGGGCTGGACTCGAATCCCTTAAGTGTTTCGTATAAGCTATCCCCAAATGTATTGGTAATCAGCGTCAGAGTTGCATTTAGCAAGCTAAAAAAATTTCCCTATGAATTCTGTAATGTTTTGACCATTATTTATTGTTCAGTCAGTATCGACATTCACTGACCCTACTTACTATCTTACCTTAATTGTATTTGCGATGAAAGTATAACCAGGTAGTCCTTAGATGTGACTCGAATCTCTTAGGCGTTTCATATAAGATATCCCCCAAACATATTGGAAATCAGCATCAGAGTTGTATTTAACAAGTTTAAAAAATTTCACAATGCATTCCATAATTTGTTGGTCATTCATCGTTGCTCAGTCAGTGCTGCCATTCACTGTCCCTACTAACTATCCCGCTTACTTAATTGTATTTGCGATGAAAGTATAACTAGGTAATCACTTAAATGTTTCGTATAAGCTATCCCAAATTTATTGGTAATCAGCATCAGAATTGAATTTAATAAATTAAAAAACTTTCCCATTGCATCCCATAATGTGTTGATCACCGTTTATTCATGCGTCACCACTCACTGTCTTTCTTACTATTCTGCTCACTTAATTGTATTTGCGATGAAAGTATAACCAGGTAAGTGTATATAATATAACAATATTATATACACTTATAAGAAATATGTTACATAAGTGAATTTTAGTTAATGAAAGAAATTTACTAATACGTTCAGATAAGCTCATTTCATTAACATCCGAAATTCTAAGCTTTCAATTTGATACTTTACAAATGATTTAATGAAGAGATCATTATCGAGTTAGAAAACATTGCTGAAATGGAAATATAATATAGAAAGAAGTAAAAAAAAATCAAGTAAAATTGAATTTCATCTGATTCAGATTAGCGAGACTCTTAAATTCTTCATAAAAACTTTCACTGTACGTTCCAAGTATCAAGACTATATTCATATTTATTTAAAATTGGAGCGAATAAATTTAAAATTTATTTTTTCAAATTAAATTATTGAGATCAAAGTTGGCAAAACAAATCTATACAATTTTTTTTTAACAAAATCAAAGTTATTAAATAAGAACATTGGGCTTTGTTATAACTTAAATAATATTATGTCGTTTCAAAAACATGATTAATGCCATTCATTTTTTTTAAAAAAATACAAAACAAGGATTTTTTTCTATCTTTGTTAAGTGCACCAACTGTTTCTTTTGTCAAGCCCAATGTTGATGCGAAAACGAAAATTTCACAATTATTTTGTTAAAAAATTCCGAGTTGTCTTTTATCAATCAGAAAATAAAAGCATCTATCTTTTACCTATTCTAGAAAATTAAAGGCACCGCCAAAGGCATCCATTTAACAAACAGCACGCCCAGAAAAAATCTGTTCGAAAAATGATTAAAAGAAAAAAAAAACATGTCAATACAAACTTCCGATGATAATTTTTCCTCTTAGACATTACAAATTTTCTCGGTTTGTTTTTTAAAATTCTATTATGAAATGACTCAAAAATGATTTAGAGAGAAAGAGAGATAATCTATTTATTAGATTTATATGTAAATTTATTAAGTGATTTACACTTTTTATCTAATTATGAATTATTTTTCTATTGTTATGAGATTTTCTAGAATCCTAGCAGTTGATTTTCTATAAGAATAGAAGACATAAATGGGAATTCTGATTGTATCAGAATTTCACTTTTTTTTCTTGCGATAAACGGAATTCGAAAAGGAAAAAAACTTTTTAAAAAGTAAATAATTTTTAATTTTATTTCTGAATGGATGTCAATATATATTTAACCGATGCGAAATATTCGTGTGAATAAGAATTTCCTTTTCATAATTTTAACTATTGCATAAAATAAGAACTTAAAAAATAGAATAAAAGTAAAGAAATTTGCATGAAAAATGGCTGTCTTTTTAAGCAAATGAATGACAAACCGAGGAATGGATTTTACAAAGGGAAACATCGTGTTGTTAGTCACATTAACACAGTTATCACATTGTTATTGCACGACTAGCCAAGACATGTATTGCTGCAACATAAAACAAACAACAAATATGGAATTTTACTTCTTCCACCTGTTCCTTATGCCTTTCAAAATGGAAGGTGGCTTGAACTGACGGAATTTCGACAACCATTTGGCCACCTGGTAATGGTCAGCCTTACCCAACTGATCTTTCGCGTTGAGTTGTGCCTTCAAAATCTCCTTCTCTGACCACTTGTTCTCAATATTCCCGAAGTCTGGACAAAGAACTTCTCTGTCCTGGACAGCATTCACAAGATCCAGTTCCTCACTCTCCGGTATCGACAAGAGATTCGGTGGTCTGAAGGCCATCCTTTGTCGAAGATTCGCTGCTCTACGATGCGAAGACATGGGGTACAAGATGGAACTATTAACTAAGTATGGAGGTCTACGGATATGACGCTGCAGAAGTTGGCCATCTGGAAGTGGATTGGCTAGTGGCGACTGTTGAAAGCCATGATGGCCGTCGCCGCTACCATGTTCCTGTTGTTGCTGGTGTTGTTGGCTTTTGTTCTTGTTGCTCGGGGAGAGTTGCTTTAACCTAAGAATCTTGGCACGGCATATGACGCAACGCAGCGGTAACAGTCTCTGGGACACGGCCATCTGGATGGTCTTGACGAAGCATTTTCGGCACACGACGCGATGACCACATGGAAAAGTTTGCATGGTTGCTTTGGCACTGATACAAATGGCGCACTGGAAGAGAAAAACCAATTTATAAAAATGGATGAAAAACTATTTTATCTGAAATATAGATTCATTTGATGAGTAAAGCATTTTTAATGGTGAGAAAAATTAAATTTTTTTTTCTAATTTACAGAGATTCTCAAAAAGGAAATAAAAGTAAGAATGAAAAGTAAAAGTATCATACAAATTGCGACTCTTTATTGATGAAGATGTGAGTGCATAATGTGTGCATGAATATTTTTAATATCAGTGTCTGCCCTTTGCCATATAAAAGTCTCCTTCAGTTACGACTTACTAGTGGCAAGTCAAAGTGTTTTAAATCTGAATTATATTTTCTAAGATTATTTTCATTCAAACTTTTTATAAAAGTTATTTCTAAAATTTCCTTCTAATAATTATTGCACTAAATGTAAAAATATATGGTTATGCATATATTGTAAAAAATGCAAGTAAATTTGTTCTAACTGTGAGTAAAAATACAATACAAATAAAAAATTTAAGCATAATAACAATTTTAAAATATAAGATTAAATATTCACTATATTTTAATTCAATGTTCATGCATGTTAGAAACTAAATATTTGAAATTATACTTGATACAATCATGTCTTACATTTTATTTTAAATAATCGAATTTAACAAAAATATGAAAACAAGCTTGTTAAAAGTTCAAGCACAGGAAACATTTATCTTTTACAATCCGGCAAAAATAAGCCTTTAATATTTCATTACTGTTTTTTTAGATTGGATAAGTTAAAACCATTGGGTTTCCATCAAAAAAGTTAAAATACACTATTTTCCATCAATAGTATCTAGTTCTGTACTATTTCTGGCTTTATTCCAAACCAAATACTCTCAATGCCAGATTTCATTTTTCAACTCAAGAATACTGGTTATCATTTCGATAATTCAGGTATATGATTATCCAGCTGTCCGGGATAAGCAGGGACAGTTTCTGCTTACTTTAAATGTTAAAACTGTGTACTAAAATCCATTTAACTAAGTCATTTGGTTTTGCGAGTGATTGCATTTGCATATTAAGAAAGAACAGACCTACAGACATTCAACTTTTTGATATATTTCCTTCAAAATTTAATATGCGTTCTGAAATTTAAATACTAAATTTGTACACTAAATTTTAATTATATAGTTCTTTGTGTTTTATATGTATGTATTTATATCTACCTAATTAGATACATATTGTGAATAATTTTGTTAAAAATCTTATAGATATCTAAAAATTTTATGTAAATTTCACGTATCAAGTTTCATCCTTCAAGTTCAAAGCACTTTTCTGTTATCCAATTCGCGGAGATAGGCATATTTCTAAAAATGTCTTTTGCGAATTCGAGGATATCTGAAATGTAAAAAATGAACAAATTCTCAAACGTTCTAATTTTTTGACAATTACAATACTTTATGAGAAAGTTAAAAAGAATGAATAAATCGAAAATAAAAAGAAAATCAATTCCAAATTTTCCTTTTTTTTAAACCTTTGCTCAGTTTCCATTATTCACAAATGCAAAGTAAAACAGTAGCGGTAAATGCAGAATACCACTTCAAGATACGGCAGGATAAGCACACTTTCACAAAACGACGTTATCGGCATTTCAAACCCTATAATTTTACCTTGATTAGGGCCCTTCTTCTGGCCCATAACACGTGGCAATCATTTCTGACATTCCATTTGTCATATTTGAAAGTAAAATTATATACATGCTTACGATGCAAATTGAACCCTGGATTCCATAAGATATATTTTATTAAAACTTTTATGTTATGATATTTTGCTTTTTTTTAGAAAAGAAGTACATATAAAAAAATTAATAGCAAAAGTGTTTTATTGCGTGATATGGGCCAGCCTTAAGTGTTACCTAAGGCCCTGATGACATTATAAACCGAAAAGTCATGATAATTGACCTCTTTATGAAGAAAAGAAAAATTCTACCAATTGTCAAATTAGTAAGAATGTGTGCAACTTATTAACATGACAGTGGACGCATTGATAAAAATGTGAATAATGACTTTTACAAGCTGTGAAATTATTGATTATTCAAACTTAGATAAGTTGCTTGCTCATAAGCCTGCGAAAGATTTTATCTAATATATATCGATATTATTTGCTTTTGATTGCGTGAATTTATGAATAAATTATCATAAACATTCATAAAAATATACTACACACCACAAACATTCAACTGTATGATGGATTTGCCCCAAAACTTGATACAAATATACAATCTAAGTGATGAATACGTGTTCTAAATTTGCTGTATCTAGCTCGTTGGGGTTTCGAGTTATAGCATTTATATACATTCAGAAGGACGGGCAAACAAACTTCCTACTGTCCTCTTTCGACTGAAATATTATAGAAATCTACCATTTTTATGATATGCCTAATATATTTATCAAGCTTGCAGTGTCTTTGAATTATAGCGTTCGATGATAAACAACATAATTCTACTACTGATATTTTTGAATTCAATCAGATTTAAAGAGTGGATATTTATTAAAATCTCTAGAAGGATTTTTTTTTGGTCGAATGCTATATTTAGCCCTTTTTTGAAATTTTCCATTATAAAATTTATTGAACAAAATATTGTACTCAAAACAGATGTATTGTAAATTGGTTTTTTCTTGCATCTTTTTCACGACTATTGCGTAATAAGGAACATAGCTGTCCAAATGTCAAAAAAATTTTCAAAGTTCGAAATGTCAAACCCGCTATAATACCACTATCATTTTAGCGGGTTTGATCATGTCATTCCGCTGTTTCTTATAATTGGAAGAAACGTGCGATTTCTTGAATATTTTGTACTGTTTAACATGTACATCTGCATTATGATGGATATTTCCATCATACTGTTTTTTAATTATTTTATATTATGTAGGGTGGTTATAATTAAAATTCCACTTTCAAATAGTCATATAAGGAAAACTACTGAACCTAATGTTATCAAACTTGGTAATAGTTTAATAGAGGTCATAAAAATTTCTTTTCCGGAAAAAAAAATCAAAGCCTTACCACCAGGGAGAAATGGTTCTGTATCAATATTCATACAATAAGTGTTACAAAGCATGTTCAATGTTGCGCCCACCATTTTCTAAAAGCAAGTTAAATCGCATTACTGCATTCTCAAAAGCAGCTCTTAACATATCTGAGGAATGTTACGCACGTGTCAGTGAATCGTATCATTCAGTTCCTTCAAATTGTGTAGATTATCACCATAAACAGTGCTTCTGAGATACCACATAATGAACATGCTTTGTAACACGTTTCAAAAACCATTAAAGACATCTTAAATCGATGTCTTCATGTTCAGTTTTGCTTATAAATATTGATACAGCGCCATTTCACCCCTGGTGGTGAGTTTTTGAACTTTTTTTTTTTTTTGGCAGAAATGAAATATCCATGCCCTCCTTTAAATAATTAACAAGTTTGATAACATTTGGTCCAATAATTTTCCTTTTATGACCATTTGAAAGTGAAACTTTAATTATAACCACCTTGTTTATTTATACGAGGATATTTTTAAACATTTTTCCTTTAATCTAGAGCATAAATTATATCATCCTGATTTATTTCACAAAAAAAGAAAAAAATCATGCAAAGAAGGGTTAAACTAAAAAACATAATGATTTAACTTTATATTCTTCACTTATGAAAAAGTAAAAAAAAAAAAAAAGATGACTTTATTTAATTTTCCATATTAATTACATCGTTTGTAGTTTTGAAAAACGAAGTATTTTTTTTCTATAAATATTTTAGTATCAGGAAAATGTTTCCCTTGTCGGTACATCTTGGGGTAATCCATCTGAAAAGTGATCTTTTCCTGACAAGCTGTGCCAGACCATAAAAAAAAGAATGTTCCGAATAGGAAAAAAAAGATTATCATAGCGTCACACAATTCTGAACCTGATGAATGTAATACTTTACTTCTGACCTTTTGCGAACATTGTACGGTGTGTGGGGAAGTTACTAATAAAAACTTTGATCGATCCATTGATAGATAAACGGATCTTTATGTGAAGCCATTCTATCGGCCACACAAAATAAAAAAAAAATCCTACGCCTCTTACAGATATGAATTAAAAACCGAATGATAAAGCTTTTTGAAAATAGTCTTTTTCAAATGAGCCGCTATCTCAAATTACCAATACACATCTATTACTATTTTACCGTCTGTTCAACGATTAGGAGGTGTTGCCATTAAATTAATTTTGATAATACATAGGTCAAGGTCGCAAACTTAGGGACGGAAGAAATTGTTTGAGAGGAAAATAGTTTCATTACATAACAGGTAAATGATATAGTAAAAGCTTACAGGCGCCATAGTGACAATATTTCTTCTCCTTTTTTTGAAAAAAATAAAAAATCTGACTTTCAGACATAATATTTTTTCAGCTATAAAAAGACGTATGTGCTATAAATAAAAGGGAGAGTTCTATGCTCTATTAATGAAAAAATTTGTACTAAACATTGAAAAACAGAGTGTAGTGGAATTATTTCAGATCAGTTGCTTTAATACATTAAAGAAAAGTTAATCAATATTATGTTAATCATCTATACAGAAAATTCGAAAAATACCTTTAAACTTTTAAAAATCTTTAAAAAAACTAAAATATATATATAATCAGTTATGATTATATGGATTTGCATTAATGAACAGATAATATATACGTTATGAGGTTCCTCTTTTTAATAAATATTTGTTAAATTAATTTAATATTACATTTTTAACTGATTCAACGTGTTAATGATTTATTTGTGTTTAATCTTTTGTCTTAATAACTTTGAGAAAATATATATACTTTTATTTATTCATTTATAAATACTTGAATTATTAAACACAATTACAAATTAACAATTTTCTGACGTACTAATAAAGCTTTTAATTATTATGAAATATTCCTTTGAAAATAATAAACTTAAACCAATATAAAATTTTAAAAATCTTTCTGGTGTCTGTTATTAGTACATAGCCAATTGAATAAATTAAATCAATAATTAATATTATAATATATTACAAATAAATGAATAATTATAGTTCAGATTTATTTAATAATGATAATACAATGCAAATACACATTTTAGTCCTAAAATTTTAAATTTATAGAATATTTTTTTTAATAAATTCACTTATTTAGCAAATACACTAAAAGCCTTTTTTTAATCATCCGCAGGGTGCCCTTCGGCCAGCTGTCTTACGCATTTGACTGGTTGGAATTCAGTTATTGTATAAAATAAATACTGATAGAGTTTTTCATTCAAAATATAAAGTATCACAGTTTTACTTTAATGAAGCAAATACTGAATGATACCAGGTTATTAATTTCTCTTTTCAATATAGTTTCGCTGTTCAGGAATGGCGCAAGTTGCTGCATAGTTAATGAATAAATTCACAGAATAAGTATATTTCCCTATCAGTAAAATGAGACTTTAGCAACGACGAGACTTTTATATGGAAACACGTGGATTTCAAATGCGGGAGACGATGTCTGCAAGACAGCTGCGGCAGTTAAGTCATGAAAATACTAACACTTGTACAGCATTAAATGTTGCAACATATTATGTTGGGTCAATAATTACCGAAATATAACTTTAAAAAAATTACTGCAAATAATATTCATTCGTTTCTCCAGTCGAGCCATAAAACCATTATGTATGATCCGAAGAAACAATTTTCCACAATGCTAGTTGGACCACAACTCTCTCTCATCAGTTACTTAATCTTATCGAATCTGGATTCCAGCAGGTATTTGTCTGGTATTGTGATAAAAACTACTGTCACAAGTCAAATGTTGAAGCTAAATTTTTGTTTCCATGTTGTTGACGAGTTTTCACCCCCACCCACCAACGATTCTGTTCGATATTTTAAATCCATCATAATATAGCGAAGATATTGTAGCAACAATTTAGAGTATTTTCGGTTGTATGGACTACATCATTCCTTGGAAAAGCAGTTTCGTTCTTTAAGAAAATTGATTCAGCTTTATTGCCAGTTGCTTTTCTGTCACAATCATAATGGCGATTCTATGCTGCCTTCACACATTCCTATGCTCTTACTGCTTGGTTAGGTATTCGGCCTAATTGCAAATTATTGAGCATCAGTTTTAATTCACTTTGTTTTTGCTATAAAATAAAATGTGAAAAAAATAATAAATTCATAAATCCGGAATTTCTCGATTTAAAAAAAATAAAGAGTATAAAGAATAGAGAGATTGCAGAGTAAGTAACCGGTCTGCAATCAACTTTTCAGCAAGAAAATGGCATTGAAGTTTCACTTATTTTTTCGTATAGTTTTATATATTCAATTAAAAACGTATAGCCTCTTATCAGTTCTGTTTAATACCGTTCTCTTGCCTCAACGATTTTTACTTAGGTGTTATCATAAAAGCCAGTTATCTTGAAGAAATTTATCAGCCCATCTTTGACAATTGTTTGAACTAGACATCTCAGAAATATCTGGTTCAACAGTTATCTTTGTTATCAGATAAGAAGAGATTTCAAAACCATCTCCTTGATAAATTTCACAATTCTTTTCACATATACCTCAAGAAAAGATAAGGGATGAGTTAAAAATCAAATTTCATTTGAAATAAGAAACATTTTTCAAGCATTTTTATTAGTGAAATTGAAAGAAGGAAATAGCATTTTTGTCGAGAATCTATAGGTCAAAGAAAAATTGTAAAACCTAGATAGAAATAGAGAATGTAATATCAAGGAAACATAATCACTAAATAAACTGGAAATCTAATCAAAGTAGCAATGTATATTTAATTTTCATCAAATGGTTAGAAATTTTCTTTTTTTAAAAAAATATCTAATGTTGCTCCATTTTTTTTTAGTATTGTTTTCAATTTCTCGAGCTTTTACAGTTTTATTCCAATCTCCAGAAATTATTTCCTACTTTTTAGTATATTAGTAAAAGCATATTTTTAAGAAATTTTTAAAAATTTAAGAATTAAACACAGTTATACATAATTTTTATGAATATAACTGGATTTTTTAGTCATATTTTCCGAGATTGACAATCAGATGGCGCCTCTCATATGGAATACAAATTATTTAAAATTAATTGGTTAACCGATAATTAAGTTTCAATAAATATTAGAGTCTTAAGAAATATTAAAGAGTCTGGAAACATTTACAGAATTTGAAAACTTTAATACTTCTGTAATCTAATATATCAAAATTTTAAACTTTTAATACAAGATGTAAAGAAAATATATTTTTCCAGAATTTTATAGAATGCAAGGCATGTAATAGGAGTGTAAATCGAAACTTAAAATTTAATTAGATAATTAAATGCAAAATTTTAACCTTTATCTCAACCCATTTTAATTTTTCACATTTATACAAACCTATATTAAGATGTTAAAGAATAGTTGAAAATATTACAACTAAAATGAAATTTAAATGTTAATTAAATTAATTAACCAAAGATTACAATTGTTTGTAATCGAAAAGTGTAATTTAATATGTGTTGATTAAACAAAATAATGAGAGTGTTCTTTCTCTATTTTCTTCTTTATTTTCACAATACAGCTCATTTTATATTTAACTTTGTCCTATAATGGCCGAATGGATCCGATTTTTCTGCTATTTTGATCTGAAGACCATACAATTTCCTTTATCTAATCCGGTATATTTTTAAGTCAACATATTCACGTATAAATCTACAATTTTTTTTAAAGTAGGTAATCTAAAAGATTTAATCCAACATTTTAATACAGATCCACAAACTTAAGGTGATGATTACATACTAAAATTCATTCAAGTAGATCGTTTTTGTGGTATTGAGTTCATATACACGTAAATGGATATATAAACTTTATTTTGATGTGTATCATCTAAAATCTGATAGAAATATACTATTGTAAAGGATCATTTTAAAATGTATTTGACAATTCTTTCAGTTATTGAGTTAAAGTGTTCAAAAACAACACATAATCCCCAAAAGATGTTTTTCTTTCGTATTAGAGAGATATGTGACATAAAAATTGATCAAAATCCGAGGTTTAATTTTGGGATAATTAAATCTTTGTACAGAAGAAAATGACGGTGTTCATAAATTGTGGGAGAGGGGGATATTTTAGTATTTAGATGGGCATTTCTATGGAAGAACTTTGAATATAGATTACCATAACAAAATTGATTTAATTGCAATACTTTGTACAGGACAAAATGAAGGTGTTCATAAAATAATTTGGAAATATTACAATACTTTATACAGGCCAAAATAAAGGTGTTCGTAAAATAATTTGAAAATATTATTTTACGAGCGTATTTGTACATATTTGTATAGGAAAAAATGAAGATGTTTGTAAAATAATTTGGAAATATTTTAGTATTTAGCTGAGGATTTCTATGGAAGAATGTTTACTGCTGATTGCTATAATAAAATCGATCTAGTAGAGGGATAAAAAAAGGTGGGGGGGGTGAAAAGTGCGACTGCAGAAATTACTTTTTTACTCACTTCTTCATCTTGAGTTTGGGCTTGTTCAGGTTCGTGTTCCTCTAACCGCACTAACAACTTATCCTGAAAGAAAAACACACAGAATTATGTTGGATAAAAATTTAAAAACAAAATATTAGCATATTGGTTAACAACAAAATTAGTTTGAAGTCAGCAAATTCAAAGACATGCATGTCATTGTTCAAGAAATGTGGCACGGCAATGCCCCCCGAAAAGTCGAGCAAAAACAAGCGACACAGCCGTACCATCCTTTTCTCGAAGCAGTTCAGGCAATTTTCAACTCCCTATAACTTCGTTGTGGATAAAACTAGAAGCCTGAATTTTCAGTAACAAAGCATGCATTATATAAAAACATTAAATTCAAATTTCATTAAATTAAAATTATAACTTGTCAAAGTTTAAAAATTATAACTAGTCAAAGTTTGTGAATTTTGTCACTGACTGACTGACTGACCGATCATCAAAACTCTAAGGCAATTCTAGCAGACATAGAAGCTTCAAATTTAGAATACAATTAGTGTTTAGTGTACAAATCAAGGAAAAACTAAAATATGCGTGAAATAATGGACAGATCGATAATTTTCTCGAAGTTTCAAGCATTATCCATTTTGTTGGCAAATTCGTCGCCAAGTCGCCAAATGGTCGCCACTTTTGTCACCAAGCTCTGGGATCACTGGCTCGGCATCCGACAGTATCCAATACAGATTACTGTAAAATGGCCTTTCTTATGATGACACTATTTGCTCTGGGAAGCAAAATTACAGGTTTGTAACAATATCAAATTTGAAATAATTCAATTTGAAGCTGTGGAAGCTGCAAACGTAATGGGTGACTTTCAGAGAATCAATCTGTTAGAAGAAGAGCAAATTGATCTTCAAAGTATGATCGCAAAACTTAATGCCGAATAAAAAAAAGAGTCTTCGATATGATCACAAATAAAATGGACACAACTGATAATAACGCTGACATTTTACGCTGTTTTGTGAGTGGAACTGGAAAGAGCTTTTTAATAAAAACTCTGAAAGTTTGGGTTAAGACGTATTTAAACAAAAAAGTGGCAGTTAGTGCTCCAACAGGAATAGCTGCATTCAATGTGAATGGATTAACTATACATAGGCTGTTGCAGCTGCCTGTAGAACACAAGCAAACACCGAAGTACAAGCCACTTTCTGATGAAATGCTCCAAGTTCTGAGATCAGATTTGAAAGAAGTAGTGTTGTTTATCATAGACGAAGTATCGACGATATCCAATGTTACTTTAACATGTATTCATTTACGCTTATCTGAAATATTCGACACAAGCGACAATCAGAATGGGTGGTTTGGGGAAAAAAACTTCTTGTAGTTTTCGGAGATCTCTTACAGCGCCCGCTGGTAAGAGGAAAGTCATCTTTTGAAAAACTATCAACTGCTGAAACTAACAAGTTGTTAGGTTCCCTCAGTATACCGAATCTGTGGATTGAACTGTTCATATACGATGAACTGACAATTAACGTGCGACAGCTCAATGATTCTGATTTTGTTGAAATTCTAAATAGAATAAGATTAGGTGCGATTACACAAAAAGACCGCGACTTACTCTTGACTAGATTAATAACTCTCAAATCCAATTCAAATGAAAACAGATTAATTGAGATAATAGAACACCTCTCGAAACTTCCTGATGATACCGTTTGCTTATTACCTACAAAAAACATGTGTCAACAATTAAATACTGCAATGCTTAAATCTCTTCCACATCCCGAAATAAAACTTACAGCTGTAGATAGCATAGATTGCCTCAGATTCCTAACAAAAAGAGCTCGTGAATGCATAAAAAAATATGAAGACGATGTTTCTATGACTGCAGGCTGGAAGAGAACATTATAAAAATAGGAGCAAATGTCATGTTAAGGCGAAATATTGACGTGAGTCTTGGTTTAGTTAATGGTTCTATCGGTATCGTGCAAAGAGTAAAGGTTGATCCGGAAAATGCAAAAATAATTAAGAAAATATACATTGTATTTAATAAATAACATGTGTACGAGCTTAGTTCGGTCAAAACTAAATTTGAAATTATTAATATAGCTTATGTTCATCCCGAACAGTTTCCCATATGTATAGCCTATGCTTTAATAATGCACAAAAGTCAGGGCCTAAGTCTAAACAATGCACTGATGGATATCGGTTCTGCAGTATTCGCATCCGGTCAAGCTTACGTGGCACTTTCGAGAGTTACAAGTCTGGACGACTTGTAACTCTCTAATAAACGACGATCTAATAAATGTTGACTTTGAAAGTATTAAAGCGCAGGGATCTTCAATTTGTGAATACAACAGACTAAGAAGCATTTACCGTCCAGACTTGTCAAAAATTGTAACATCAAAGCTTACGAGAAAAACCCACAGAGACAGGGAGTGGGCTTTGATAAAAACTGTAGCTGAAGCTCAAGAATTAGTACCGGAAAAGAAAAAGAGGAAGACTGCATACAAAAATAAGAAAAGGACTATCAACAAAAAGAAATGAGATGAGACTAAATGAGACTAAACAATCTAATTTAATATAATATGTTAGTGTAATCTAATTTAATGTAAAGATACATTTTGTTTTCATGCGATGGCCAAGTCAGTCTATTTATTTAAACCATAAAAATATTTTAATATTGATATGGTCACTATAAGATGTTGTTAGGTTAGCGAATTATGTAATAGCTTAAGACAGAAGGACCCTTAAGTATGAACTGAATAAATTGACCGACTTGGTATTACATGGATCTCACTACTTTTTACGATAGAAGAACTGAGTTGCGAGACTTGGTATTTTTACAAGTTACGTTTTTGATGGCATTATATTTTCAAGAAGTTAATGTAATACATAAGAAAGAAAAAACATTTTTAAGATTATTTATATTTGTCAGTAGATATAAATAAAAAAATTGAAATATGTAGAAGTAGCAAACAACGAAATCATTGAAATTACCTTCTTTATGAAGAAAGTGAATCTAATTCGTCAAATTATAGGTTAATAAAAGTCCGAAAAATTAGGCAACGAAAAATCCTAAAAGATTACTATGTTTACAGAAACTTCATAGAACAATAAGATGAATCAACGAAATTCTTAAAGTTTGTTGTTATTGTAATTTGCTGTTCGCTATTGGTGCCATAGAAGGGGAATGAATACAAAAAAAGTGAGATGAAAACTTTCAGGGAGCATCCACAAACAGACGAAAAGGAATGTCAAAACGAAAATTACAATAAAAAAGGGTGAATTTTAATAAAACTCCAGACAATTTCTAGAACGAAAGTCTGATAATTGCGTATGTAGTCGTATTTTGCTTTAGGCAGTTGAATTCTTTTTTCCTCCGAATTTTTTTAAATATTACCGTGAGCTTTGTATTTAAATTAATTGATAATATGTGCCCTAAAAAAACAAAGCAAAAGACATGGTTTTTTTTAGTATATTGGCAACGTTATATAAAAATGTCGAATGTCAAATTTGCAAAAACATTTTATAGATGCAGCACATATCTAAATCCATTCTAAAATTGATGTAAGTTGTTGCAAATGCGAAATGTTGCCAATGATTTTAGCTATTGCATCAAAATTTAGAACATTTTGCCATATGTGCTTATTTTACATATGAAATTTCCTAATAACTGTGACGATATGCAAATAAAATAAGAAATTAAATGTATATTTATTTAAATATTCAATGTTGAAGAAGAATTAATCAAATTCATGTTGATTAAACGACTAATGATGATGATGATGATTAAACGATAAATTAAATTAGCAAATATTGTATATGACTGCATTTATATGATGTTCGTTAAATGTGTAATATGTGCCCTTAAAGGCTGGATTGCAAGAAATGATTCAAAAGACATGCGTTATTGTCATTACATTGCCACCATTATATCAAAATGTCTAATGTCAAATTGCCAAAACCATGTTATTGATATAAAACATCTGTCTATTCTAAAATTAATGTATGTTGTTTCCAATGTTCTTATATGTTGTATTAATATTTCGTATTTTTTGCTGTATGTGTTTCTTTTGCAAACGACATTTTTTATAACTGTGACATATACAAATAAAATAAGAAATTAAACGCATATTTATTTAATTATTGAATGTTGAGAACGAATTAGTCAAATTCATGTTGAATTAAACGACCAAGGATGATGATGATGATTAAACGATAAATTAAAATAGCAAATATAATATATGACTCGATTTATATGATGTTCGTTAAGTTGTCAATCCAGTAGCATATCAAGCATATCCCAAACTTTCTCTTTTATATATTAGATACAAGGACACATTTTTAAAGTAACCGAAAGGAATGTTCTTTTTTTATAATCATATCAGCTTTCTTGCTTTTTATTCCAACCATTTCTTCATTTTTAACCACGGACAAAAAACATTAAAATAAAGCAACCGAGCCTCCTATTTCGATGCAACTTGTTACCTGTACCCCTTCCTTTTCCCTACCTTTATATTTGAGCTCCTCTCAGAACAACAATAAAAGGCTATGTAGATTTCCCAGCGGCGGGTTTTTGAGAAAAAAAATTTAATCCTTCATCCTGTACATCCTTGAAAGGAGAACACATCCAGATGACGACATCTTGCTGCTTTCCTCCTAAAAACTCTCCTCTGTTGATCTTCGTTTTCAGAGAACTCGGAAGATATTTGGGGACGTCTAAATCCCTGTTGTCATGGCAACGAATCATTTTTCAGACGTGCAGAAGTTCTTGCCGTGAGGATCTGAAAGTGCCGGGATTTCCTCCTCCTCAACCCGTTTTATTTTGGGATGGAGGAGGAGGAGAAAGTAATTCCAAAGAATATTTTCTCTTCTTTCAGGGACGATGCATCTTGATAATGTATTAAACATTTCTGAGAAACTAACACAGAGAGAGTAATCGTCTTAGATTCAAAAGTGAGCGTTTTTCCTTAAGGAGAAATGGTTTTGTAAACAGGTTGACGGCGCTTTTATGGCTACAATAAAATAAAATTAGCTTTAAAACGCAGGTAACTTTATGGTTTCGGTAAAGGGATGACTTCCTAATTTGTGAAATAGTGTGTTTTTACTGGAGAATTGGCGGCATCAGTAACAATTTATGATAAAAGCACTTTGCTGCGATTGAAAATTAATTTTATTTCCATTTATGGTTCGAAATGTAGGTCTTCAGAATTCTATTTCATTGTTTTTATCTAGTTCTTAAAACAATTAAGTTTAGTGAAAGAAATTGATGTCTCAACTTGGAGATGCAAGAGGACTATTCTTGGCATCAGAAACAGTTTACGATAAAAGCACCAGCTGCGATTAAAATTTAATTTTATTTCTATTCATGGTTCGGAATGTAGGTTTTCGGAATTCTGTTTCATTGTTTTTGTTTAATTTTAAGCCAATTAAATCTAGTGAAAGAAATTGATACCTCGACCTGGAGATGCATGAAGAACATACTTCATATTTAGGGACAGTGGTTTAATGACTATGCATGCGAAACCTACAATCTAATCTTTCATATACTTCAATTGATGAAAGTTTAATTTCAACGTATTTAACCTGCACTAGCCTGCATTTCTAGCAAATTTTTAGCAGAAGTGGATTTTGAACTAAGGACCCTCCAATTCCAAAACCAGGAATCTATCACTAGATCACAGCACCTATCACCCATAATAGTGTCGATTTAAATGTTGGAGAGTTACGAATTCTTAGCCTAGTTCTGACAGAAAAATTAAGTGAAGAAACAGAAGGCACAGTTACCTTAGATATGCATTCAAGGATAGTTCCTCTTTAGATGATCCTAGATTACAGACTAGGGTGTGTAACAACAGTGATATTTGCATTCATCAGATGGAACTGTCATTTGTTTTTCAATCAATTCCAATATGTATTTTTTACGAAAATTTGTTCGGGGGTGTATATAATCTGTAAATACTCCAATACAATGGATAATGGGGAATTACGTTCAATTTCGCAAATGTTCTAGAAATCACTAAACGTAGGTTACAAAAACACATGCAGATGTAAAGAGAGTACAGCAAGAATACAGAATATGTCAGCAAGAAAATCTAAGTCACTCCAGGCTCTCGAATTTATATCTAAGTTTACCGAAGTATTTGTAAGTGAAATCATACAAAATTTCCCAGAAGAATCTTTGATTCTCGATTCCAAATTGTAATAGGTACATAATTTTTGTATTTTCAAATTTTATCTTTTTCTCGCCAAAGTTGGAAGTCACTGAATTTCCCAATTAGCAACCATTAAGAAGTACTGTATATCTTTTTTTCTAACCATGAGATTAACTTGACAGGGAAACTGTATTACAGTGTTATAACAGTATTTAGCATTAGCTGTAAAATTATTATTATAAATTATTATAAATTATTTATATTTAATAAAAAATTAACGAATATTATTAAAAATTCTTTTTTCATTTTGTTATTTATAAATAAGGTTTCGAAATTTTTAAAGTTTGAAATTATATTTTCATGTTAAACATGTCAGTATTTGCGTGCGTTATATTTGATTATATAAAAATGTATTAACAAAAATAGATGAATTCATTTGCCCCAGTATTTTAGAGTCGGCGATATATAGATAAATTATAGAGCAATTGCTGAAATTGGATCGTAAATTCGGTCCTTTAGCTGAAATTTAAAGCAATGGTAGCATATATTTTTCATATTTATTATAGTTCAGCGATGAAAAACTATCGATATTCGTTTATAATTTTAGAAAAGAATTCAAGCATGGTAATAAAAATATTATAAAAATATAATGAAATATGGCATCAATTGTGAACAATGATAAATGAAATTACAAGTACAGATCTGAGATATTTTCTTGAGTTCTAGTAAATGATATATATTACATTTTTAATAGATATCGATGGTATATAACCATCATTTTCGCTATGGATTGGGTTTCTATTCCTTTAAATCTTGGCTAAATATTCGATAAGTATTTTGAGATGTATTAAATAAAAATTATTCTCTATTAGTTAATAGATTGCTTCTATATCAATTAATATGTTTATTAGATATAACGACTTAATGAGAATATATTTTATTAATTAAAAATCGTTTCTAATATTATTATATTCAATGAACTTAATACTTATTCAATAATAACGTGTTCAGTAATAACCAATGGTCATTTCAGAAACGAACAATGCTTCAAAAGCTATTACACAAGAGAACACAAAATGAAATGCATTTCTTAAAAAACAGCCTTTCCTTTAATTAGGCTGAGATTTTTAATTATATCTGCATTGAATTTTAGAAAACTATCAATGCATGTTTATTTACTGATGAGTAAATTTTAACAAAAGAAAATGGAAATTTATTAAAACAAATAAGTTTCCGTTGAACCAAAACGAAACAGAAATTAGAAATAAAATACAAATAATGAGAAAAAGCGCAGAAAATCAAATCAAGAAAACAAAGGCATGCGCAGGAAAGAGAGGGAAGGCCATTATACCGAAGGCCATGCGCCAAGTCTGATCTGCAGCCAGAATATAGCCACCACTAAACTCAGTGGGAGAAATCTTTCATTTTCGCCATTCGCTTCTGCGCAGTGAGCAAATTTTGATGCCTTCTGGAACTGATCTCCGAACAGAAATAACATCTTTTCTATCCCGTTCTTCGTTATTATTAGTTTTCTTCAATTTTTATTGTCCATCGAATTCTTAATGTGGAGATTGAGAGAAAAAACTTCGAATCAATTTTAAAGGGTATTGAAGCTCTGTAATCGTTATAAAACATCCTCCACTTGTGATAATAATAAAATGTTTTCATATTCTAAAGTGATAAAATGATATATTAATAACAGCATAGTAGATAATGTAATTATAGAAGAATATCACAAAAGTGTCTTTTTAAGTTCGCCTTTTACAACTATTTTTTTCACATTTTGATACAATACAATTAGAAAATGAAAATTTTATTGTGAAACTCTACACCATTTGAGCCATTAGGCTGTGAAAAATTACTAACATGGATTAAAAAAGAGATAAGATAGATAGAGAAGTTACTGTTAGGTAAATTTCCCTATACTTTAGAGATAAAATGTCATACATTAAAAATTTATATCCCTTAAAAATTTAAGCAGATCTAGAATATTTTGCAACACTTTTATCAAGAAATTTATAACATGGTCTAGTTCATCTGTGTTATCTTGTTTACAACAGTGCCTTATCATAACAGAGATTATATTTCATATCTATTATATGATAGTAATATCTTCCAGATGATATTTCACATAGTATAAGAACTAAACAAACATTGCTTTTTTTTCTTTTTACTTAGATATATATGTTATATTTTCATTAAAAAATTGGGGCTAAGGTACTGAATAGTTTCGACATCAAAAATATCAACATTTTTTTAAACCTGATAATGCTTGAAATCTGGTATAATATTTGTAAATGGCGACCTACATGATAAGAAAAAAATCGCTCAAAAGCCTCTGTAGGGCAGACAACTGGACGAAAAGTTGCAAAAATCGAAATTTTTTACAGTAGTAGATGTTTACTAACGAGTGAACTTACTAAACTTTTTATCAAATTTTCAATACAAATAAATTGAAATTTCAACGTTTTTCCGCTATAATTTAGCAGTATATTATCACAATAGCAGCCTTTTTCGACCAGCTGTATCGCCAGGAATATTGGTTTAATATCAAACACATTTCTTATGAATAACTTTGATGTTCACGGTTCTTCCAAAAAGTATTTTTTACCCTCAGATCGTAAAAGACGTTCCGGTCGTCTTATTTTAACTCTTTAACTCGCAAATGGCGAAAAGTTGCAGTAAACATTTTATTGGATGCACAATCTAAGTAAATAGGATAGATATAATTAGTGTTCTTAGATTTTTTTTTGTCAAATTTATTGATTTATTAATTTTTGGTAAACTAGGTGGAAAACATATTTCTACTAAGAATTAAGAGTAAAAATATCTTAGAGAGTTCTTTGTTAATAATGTTTATCACTTAACTTTAAGAAATGAAAAGAATTTGCATTAATTTAGTATTAAGCAAAGGATTTTCTATTAAATTATTGACTTCATTTTAAATTTAATGGAACCACCATTGGGAAGATTCATTGCAAAATAAAGAGAAAAAAGAATTAAAATTGTTTGAATCTGTCACAACTTTACTAATAAGATCTTACCTATTTATTATTAAATTTCATCCGTCTAGCTTAAAGCATTTTGGAGTTATCATATACGTCTCAATTAGAGAGAATGACAGACAGACATGATTCCAAAAATGTATTCTTTTATACTTTTACTGTTTAATTGGCGCAGTACAGCCAAATATGGCTCTTACGCCAATAACGATTACACGATTCAACAACAACAACCAAAAATGTATTTTTCAGACTCAGGTTTGAAATGTGTGCGTGTGTATCTGTCGGCACTCTAAAGGACAGATCATTAGAACTACGCCTACCAAATTTGTCTCAAACATAATTAGGATTAGAGAGATAGACCTGGGAGTGATTTTTTAAAAATTATGATTAATTGAAAATTAAGCGAAATTTTGAAGTTTTTTCCACCAAAAATCCGGAAATGGTATAACACAAAATCGTTTTTCACCATCTTAAAATACAGAATATACATAGCTTTTCAATGATACCAGCAAATTTAAATCGTGCAATCGTGTAAATTTGAATCATGCAATCCTAAATTTTGGAATTTATTCATATTATATATATATATATTGCTTTTTTTTTCAAAAATAGCTTATATTGATACACCACTGATCTGAAATTCATACTGCTTTCATTGTTTCATCAAATATACATATTATTACGGAAATTCCGGGGTTCTTTATACGATTTGTTGATCGTTGAAGAAACACAGTCCATTTCTTCCGTAAGTTTCTCTTGTTTGGTTTTCATTTCTTGTATCGCAATGTTCCTTTCGCTGAACTGGCTAATTAAGATTTCCAGAAGCTCCTTCATTTCTTCTTCCTTTCTGTGGTAATGACCATTGACCAATCAAACTCCACTTCTGACACCAAATTGTTACGGAATTTCCTGGGTTCTTTTGACGATTTGTTGGACAATGAAGAAACACGGACCATTTCTTCCGTAAGTTTCTCTTGTCAGGCTTCCATTTCTTGCATAGCATTTTTCCTTTCGCTGAACTGGCTACTTAAGATTTCCAGAAGCTTCTTCGTTTCTTCTTCCATTGCTGTGGTAATGACCATCGACCAATCAAACCCCACTTCTGACACCAAATTGTAACTGAAATCCCGGGTTCTTTTGACGATTTGTTAGTCGATGAAGAAACACAGTCCTTTTAGTAATGGAGTAGGACTTTTATTAATTAAGACTCGATGCTGCTTCTACAATAAATACCAGGACGCGGCGCACAGCTCAATTCAGCAATCACTTGAGCTCCACACAACGCAACTATTCGCCGTTGACTCTTTTCACGATTACGACTCTTTTCACGACTGACTTGTTTGAGACTGCTGGCCTTTTATATTTACCGGAGGCGGACAGAGAAGGTTCTGGAACAATCAGGCATATCTCGATTCCTATTGGCTCAATCGCTAAAATTCTGGAAGATTCCAGTATTATCTATTTTCTCGCCAAATTTTCCGGCAAGTCTGAGATCACTGATTCGGCATCCGATCAGCATCCACCAGAGATCATCGTAAAATTATCTTTTCAGTGATTGCACTAACCGTACTGTAAAGCAACATTACAGATTTATAAAAATATGATGACGAAATTTTTTATCCATTGTTAACATTTCTGTTTAATATCTGTGTAGTCCACATAAGGAATAAGAAAGTGAAAAAGTTAAAATATAGATGATCTTGCATCGTTTTAATAGAACTTTAAGGTCGTGAGATTTGACTGTATTACGATGATTTATATGCACAATGATCAAAATAGATATATATAAGACTATTAAAATAACACGAATTTGATGTCTGTCACAATTTGATTCTTAAAAATATTTCCTTGGGGGAATATCGAACACTAAGTTATATATCAGAAATTTCATTGGAAATAATAAAAACAATATTCATGGCGAACCATCTGTTCATCAAATACAGCTAGTGTGGATTAAGAAAGTGGAGTTACAGCATCTCGAAAGAATTAGAAGATGGATTACCGAAAATGTTGCGTTTTAGTAGCATTATGATATAATTGGACTTAATTCCATCAAGAAAACTCATGTACATACTACGCATGAAACTATTAAAATAACAAGCTTTTAGGTCTCCAAAAACTTCATAAAAGATACTTTGTTGCGGCAGTCGTGAACTTTGATTTATGTATAAAAGATTTAAGACATAAGTTATTATTCGCGGCAAACTAGTTGTTAATAAAAAAAAAAAATTGTGCGGTAGTTAGAAAAGAAAGAACGAGACTTTTACAGAGTATAAAAAAGATCAATCAAAGAGTACAAATGAAAATAAAAGGTGGAAACAACTGTTCATGACTAAGCAAGTTTTAAAATATCCTTTTAAAAGATTAAAACAAAATTTCTGATGTCAAAACATTCTACGAACGTCAAAAATCAAATGTTGTAATATAAAACAATGCCTTCAATGCCAAAAAAATCTCTAGACCGAATTTAGACAAAATATTTATTGCCGGCAACGTTTGGCATAACAAATGCCCAGTAAAAACAAATGAAACAATACCATCTGTTGACATATCTATTCGACTAAACACAAAGGACAAGACCGAAATGAAATAACATTTCTGTCCTAATCTCTTTATTGCCCTTCGAGTATTTTGGGAAAGCAACAAATGATAAAAATGACTTTCTCAAACCCCACCCTTGGAATCTTCTGCAAGATAGTGGGAAAGAATTCCATTATGAAGATCAGATCTATCTTCGTAATGGAAATGTCTATGTATTTTTGGTCAGGATAAAAATTCCTTTATCTAGATAGGTAGGTAGGTAGATATTTTACATAGTCGGTCCGTGAACGTCAAGCGCGGATGATAAGTGACTTCATTATGATTGACGGTTTTCATATTTCACCATTTGCTACCAAAATTAATGAATGAAAAATAATGAAACTTATTTTTACGACATGACAATATTCAGTTCTAATAAATGCATAAATTCATTTCTAATAAAATATATAAAACGATCGAGTAAAAAAACTTTTAAACAACATGCATTTGTCTTAAAGCAGTAGAAAATATTTTTTTAATCAAGAATTTGAATTTCAAATCAAAATTATATATGCATGGGGTGGTAATAGAAATAGTTAATACGAATTTAAATTTTTTTCACATATATAATGTATTTTCATTTTGAGTTATTTCTTATAATAAATATCGTGGTTTAAGATCTTTTAAACATCGTTTCTAATAACTAACTTTTTTCTGTTTTTATTTTGACTTGCATGTTTTTTGATAAAGACATTATTTCCCATTTTTAATGATCTTATGAAAGCGTGTTTAAATTTTTTTATTGGTATAATATTATGCTTTTTAGTTTTTAATTTGTTTAATAATTTATTATTATAAATATTATGGAATTTTTAAACACTTATTTATCCAAATTCACTATTAGATGACGTCTTTCATATAGAATTAAAATTTTTTAAGTAAAATACATGGATTAATGAATACTTATTTATTGAAAATATTGTATTGCTATCTGAAAACATGCATCCGTATAAAATTTCAATACACTAGTATATCAGAAAGTACGTAAATATCATGTTGACTGCAAAATTCTACTTTAACAAGCATGAAATAAGATAAGATGTATAAAATCGTGTAAAATATCAAAAGTATTTGTTTTAGATTCTTTTATATATATTAACAAAAGAACGCCATTTGCGGCTTGTTGTTAAAAATTGTTGCGCTTACGAATTACGTAACCAGACGGTTTCAATTGGACAACATATTGTAAAAATTTTTAAATACCCTGTGAAATTGCGTTGACGTCATTTGACATTAAAATTGAAAATTATGGCAGCATAATTATATAAGCATAGTCAAAAACTTTTTAAAAACTGCTATAATTGAAGCACATTTTCATATTTGATACACTAAAACTAATTTTTTGAATAAAAACGGAAATTTAATTCTTTCAAAAAGTATAGATTCGATAAATGGCTTCTACAAATTCTTATTAGCATGTGGAAATTTAAAAGGTAATGTCATATTTCGACGATTTTAGCTCTGCAAACAATTCTTCGGTATTACACATAGTTGAAATGCTGAAAGCGAAAGAAATTCAAACGAATGAGATTAGAATGTATCGGTTATTATTTAACCAAACGTAGATATACATTATCGACTTTTATCTAGATTATGTACATATAAACTTAGATCTGGGAGGCTGCGTGTAGCGAATAAACGCGATGACCTTTAGACCCAAATCTTTGGGTACCCTACAAATGACTTTTCGTGAAGTTCAAAAGTAATCGGGTCTCGGTATCAAAGCATTTGTAGACAGATTTTCGAAAAAAATACAATGGCACATAGAAAAATGCAAAAAACCATTCGAGTCAAAAAGAATGTTAAATCATATGCCATTTGGAATGTTAAATCATATGCCGTTGCTGTATTTAGCGATGAAGAAAATTGAAATTTGGATGGTTCAGACGGTTGGACATGAATTGCACAAAGATTCTCGGTGTTTCTTAGTTGCACACGGCGTGGACAATATTTTGCTACAATGGGAATGTGCCTCTGCACTTTACTATTGATCTTCAAACATCACAGCATTATATTAAAATATTGGAAATTAATCGGCAGCCATTTTCAGAGCATCTAGATGGTCTTTAGTGGGAATTTCAGTAAGGCAATGCACTTAATGTAAGGCAATTCACGACTATGTATGGCATGACAATTAATGTAAGGCAATTCACATTGCAAACTTATCAAAAGTGTGGTTTGGTTTGACTAGTACATAGTCAATATCTTAGCCCAATAATTTATAGTATTTTATTCTGAAATTCGATAATACATCGTTACCGTTAGAACGTTGCTATGGAAAGATCTTTTGAACTATGAACTAATGAGGTTTTATTCTATTTCGAAAACTCTCGTGACCTTTTTTAGCATCTTTTATTATTTCTGATGGTACAAATTTACCACAAAAACATCTGAATGAATGTTTAAAAGGAATGAAAGTGATTTTCAACATTTTGTTTTAATATTTTTTTATTCAAATACATACACATATATATCCTTTTTCTTTTCTGTGCTCCCTTAGACACACTGATATATTATAGATCTGACATCAGATTCTTAAAAATTAGATATAAAATTCGAATTTCAAAAAAAAAAATCAGATCCCTCTAGATATATAAAACACTAAAGTCTGTGACACAGAAACCGTTTTTATTACTTATTGTTGAATGGCAATACTAAAATGAAAGCAAAAACTGTATAAATGTTTTCATTTATCGTTTTAACATCTGCACAATTCAATTCCTTTTATGGCTAGTTTATGAAGCTGGAAATTATTATCAGCAATATTCGGTCTAGTGCTCTTCATAACCTCTACACAGTCAGAGAAAAGAAAATGTAAAAGAAATCTGAATGATAAAAATAGACATCAGAACAAATATTTTAATTGAGGGCGAAAATAGGCTTAACACGTTGAATGGCGTGAGACACATGTGGCACACATCTGCTATCTAATTGTATCGAAATATCTATTGAATCAGATGATTATTTGTCTATTTAAGCTAAAAGATAGGGCTATCTAACTAGATAGATGATCAAACTATCAGATATGAGTCATGGCAGTAAAAATGCTTTCCGTCGCCAAATGTGTACTTGTTATGACTTGCTTATGGGAACAATCCTTTTTAAAACTATAATCCCACAAAAATGACTTTTGCATTACCTTAAAACTCAGACATTTATCTTTCAAATGATATCAGTTTCATTTCCATACGATTATATAATTTCCTTCTTCGTTTTCAATATCTTTTAAATTTTAATTTGATACCTAATTTGTAATTATCTTTTTAATGTTACGATGAAAATCAAACTTATCCTCATAATTAAAATAAAAAAGAATTGGTTTCTTCAAACATTAATTCGATATAAGTAGTATTTTCATTTCTGGTTTAAATTTTCCGTTAAATGTGTACTCACAGTAATTTGTAATAAATTGACACTATTAAATTTGTATTTCTCAGTTTTATCAAATAATTAAATGAAATTTTGAAAAATGCCCTTCAAATTGATAGTTTAATAAACTAAAAAAATATTTTTTTAAAACTAGGCGAAAAAGCTTATCGTTAAAGGCAGCTAGTTTTAAACATTTCAGGCGAAGAAATATCTGAAGGAATTCAGAGAATAACTAGTACTGTTTTCTTGGTTTATTTACTTAAGAAAAGATTTGTATATATTTCCGACAAAACGTGTTTTGTTGTCATTTTACATATCATATCTTAACGGAACTGGATTTTAGACCACGATCTTAATCACAAATAAATAAAAAATCATTCGAATCTGAATATAACTTACACTTGAAATGGATAAAGATAAAGCAGGACATATCGACAGTGGTTACAATGAAACGGGCTTAATCCAGGAATTAACCATCAGTAATCATAAATATTATTCTCAATATTTACTATAATATATAGAATATTCATATTCCATTGCGATGCATAAGTTTCATATTTAAGAATATAAAGGAATAATATTAGTTAAAAATATTTGATTAAAAACACTCTATTTAAAATATATTGATTCTTAATTGAAAAAGGCTTTTACGATCATATTACATGTTTGGTTCTTATTTAAGATGAGCAAAACTGAAGACTGTTAGAAAATCCTGCTCTATTTTAAGTTTAGATTAAACATTTAATGATCATCAATCAATTCTTATAATAAAAGCCAAATTATTTACTTTAAATTTAAATGCTTAGTGTTAAAGGCTTAATGTCCATCGAAAAAGTTCTTATCATAAAAGCTAAATAATTGCTGAATACATACTGTAACTAACATTTTTATGTAAAAATACACAAGAAATTGAGTGAAAAAAATTTCATTTATTAGTTTTTTAAAAATATTTTTCTATTGTTAAATTTCGCAATATAATTAAATATATAACGATATTGGCTACCATTTGTAATAATTAAAGTTAAAATACATGAAAAATTCGTTAATTTTTACAAAGAGATTATGCAACAAGTTTCATAAAATAGGCTTTAACTGCACAATGCATTTAAATAATTAAACAGTCAAAATAGCAACCTGATTAATGCTTTTCTTCACGCACTTCTGAGCGTTTATTAAAATTTTTATCACGGTTACAGTGGCAGATGCTTGTAACAGAATTCATTACAGTAAAATTGTTATTTCGAATAATTTTGTAATTTGTCTTCATCGTACAACAAATTAGAAAATGATACGGCAATGGACTTCATATAAAATGAATTGTAAAAAAATGAAACCTTGAATTTTAACATAATAATAACATAAATAATACATTTTAGGCATTCATAATAGGTACTTGATGGTTGACCAAAAAAGCGCCAAGAAAACATTTCGCCAATTTGGCGATTTTAGTTGACAGTATGGGATTAGCATATGATTTTATGCAAATATTTATTATATATATATTTATAAATATATATATTCAGTATATTTTTATAATTTGGCGAAATTTTTCTTGGTGCTTTTTGGTAGCCTTTAAAACCGACAAGTACCCCATAGAGTCATACTAACTGGAAATTCGGTCATGCGATATTATGATTGATTGAAAATTGCACAAAACTCTCTACAATTTTCAGATTTAGACCGCTGGCCCTAGAGTTATCAAATTAGGTATATATATAATTTTAGCATAGAAGTTATTCACTAAGAAAAGATTTGCCCAGATTTTTATTAAATTTCTAATTATAAATTAATCCAAGTTTTAGCATTTTTGTTTAATCACTTAGCTCATTTGCACACTTGTATTATCACGAAAGACAACATAACAATGAAAAATAGATTACTAGGTCAATTTTGTCTTTAATGGCATTCTGATATCATGTGAAAATAACACCACTTAATGTCAGCAATAATTTGATGCTTAAAAACAATTTATTGATGGAATAAATTTAATTGAAAGTAAACACTATCAATATTCAAGCACATTAAACATTATCAATACATAGTAGTACACACACAGTAAACATTATCAATATTACTGATCTCCAAAGATACTTAGTACAAGATGAAGTTTTTGTGATGTATTATCTTTCTAGAGAAAATAGTCTTGATGAAAAACTGTAAATCACTTGAAGATAATTTCTTACCGATGAAAGATAAAATGAATTTTAGGGGATCTAAGCTGTGACAATTTGAGAGAAAATGTGAAATGCAGTTTTTGTTGGCAAAAATTTTAAAGCAGAAATGAGAGCGAAAAAAGAAATTGATAACCTTTAGAACTTAGAAATAATCATTTCGAAAATGAAGTTAGAACCAAAGAATTGCATGCATGGCGATTTAAAAGGTTTAAAATTTCAGCTGTTAGACCTTGCGCTATGTGTCAAAAAGCAAAAACAAAATAGTTCAATAATTACTGCAAAAATATTTTTAATCCTAGATTTTAAGTTGTTAGAAAAACTAATTAATACTTAAAGAGCCAATAATTTGATTTTATTAGATACTGGCTGACTTTCCCGACCAGCTGGTGGCTGAGCATAATGGTTCTGTTTGATTTCAATTATACATTTTATTTTGATTTCATATCCATGACTTCCACAAAAAAGCATTTTTAAGCATTGAAAATTGTGACTAATATTAAAGTCATGTTATTAAAATAGCTTTATGCATCTTTTGTGTATTATGTACATGAACCTTTCTATTGAGTCGAATTCCATGATATTGTAGTGTTAATGAAAATAGTAATCTATTACAAATTGCATGTTGTCTTTTGTGGTAATGTAACTTCATTTTCTGGTTACTCATTTAAAACTGATAAGATGGCAAGCAGAATTCTTCTTGCTAAACTTTCAACAATGGAAGAAAATTAGATTTAATATTTGACGAAAAATGAAAACTATTTCGATCTCTTTGCAATAATGCAATCTATTGTTAAAAATTAGTTGAGCAAAATTTGAAAATAGACAAAATTTAGAAAAAAATATACAACAGCGAAAGTCGTTTTTTTATAAATGAAAAAGTCGTTTTTTATAAAAATTTAAACATGATGTAAAAATTATCTTCGTACTATAATACTTTCAATAACTATCAAAGAAATCCACCCAAGTTTCATTCAATTTTAATTAATTAAATATTAGAATTAAAATATCCAGAAATCTCGTTAAAACTTGCTCATTCGTACTCTCCAAGGTATATATGTGTTAAAATTTGTAGCTATAGGTCAAACGATGTGTCCAGTAGAATGCCAACACACACGCACATTCTCTCTTATTATTAGTATGTATGCATATGCATAAGTGCGGGTAGGTGTTAAGATTAGCAATCTGTTGAGGAACTCTAATATTGGAATAAAGAAAGGATAAATATTTTTATTCCCTCTTCCCATCGTAGTGAGCTTTAAATGGAAAATAGAAGCAATAACATTTTATCTTCAAGATCCTTCATAATCCCGGGCATTTATACTGCTCAGGCCCTGTTCTTGCAGCAGCATGGTGAGCATACTCAACATAATTAGCACCAGAACTAGTTAACAAGGCGCATAAATGCCTTGTCTCAAGCTGCCAGATGCACAACGGTTAGATGTAGCTAACAAGAAACCCCTGCCTTAACGATCTTCTTTCTCTCAAGATATTCTTCCACAAGACGACCCACATCCAACGGAGGGCCTAAATCATCTCCCCTAATGAGGCGGGTGGCAGCGGAATCGGTGGAGGTGACCCGAAACACGTGGTCGGACGGGAACCGGTTCGAACCGACATGCGCATCGGATGCGGAAGAAGAGGGAGATCCAATCGATCCGGAGGATGCAGATGGTTGACCTTTGACATTAAGCTGGGGGATCCTCTGGCTGGGTGCCCACGCGGTCCCGGTCCCTCGTCAGCTGGGATGCTATTTCGGGAAAGATCGCTCTCTTGGGGAAAATGTCAAGATTCCAGCATATTCGCGCTTTTTCCGGATTAAGAGCCGGGTTTTAATAATGGAGACTTTGTGTTCGGTTAATGGGCTTCCTGCTGCCACTTTCATTTGCAAGGTTAGATTTTGAATTGGGGGATAAATTCGGATAATAATTTTGCAGCAAAATCCTATATGCAATTCTGAAGCAGTATAATTTTCTTTTATTATATTAAATTAAACTGTGCGTTGTTTTTTTAAAGATCTACAGACAATAAGTTCAATAATATAATGACGCAATTAGCAACAATCGTTTTGATTTTGTACACTGGCATATGTAATAGACTTTAATACTATAATCTATTTTTTTTAATTTTGTTTTTTGGAATATGAAGTATATAACTAACTGGAGTAGTCTCATCAAAATTACCTCGCACACTCTATAATAAAGGTGAATTTGCGCCCTAGATGGGGTTTTTTTTTGAACTGAGTAAACAAAAATTTCACACAGAGAAACAATTACAGTTACAAAATCACATACCAAATTTGATATTTTTGAATTATTGCGTTTACATGCTTCTGAAAGTAGAGACTGACAGACATTCAACTGCTTGTTGGATTTGACTCAAAATTTGATAGGTGTCAACGCTATAGATGTTAAATCTGCTTACCAATTTTGACAATCTAGTTCTCTTCGTTTTGTAGTTATTGCATTGATTTATATCCGAACAGCTGTACAAACAGACTTCTGTATTTATCTTGCCCAAAATTTGGTAGAAATCTGCAAATTTGGTGTAAAGACCATATATTCAATTCCATCCGTTTAAGCTCAAAGCGCGAGTGAATTATCCTTATCATAGATAGACAGGCATTTTACATAAATGCGTTTTCGAACAAGGAGATCTAAAACGTAAATTTTTTTCAAAATCTAGAGCTGAATTTTTTTTTTTTTTTTTTTTTTTTTTTTTTTTTTGACGATTGCAACATTTTCTCTATAGTTCGTGTACCTATGGAGAAAGTAAAACAAAATAATTAAATGTTTAAAATTTTGAAAGAATTGTGTAATTTGTGTAGTTGCATTAGCAGGGGTTGCTGAGAAATCCGATGAAAAATTCTAAACAATTTCTTTTGTGTATGAAATTAAACAGAGCTGTGCTTTTCAAAGATTTACAATCACGGACTTCAATAATAAAATAAACTATTAGCATCCTTTTTCCTAATTTTATTTTTCGTGTAGGAAATACACACAAAAAAACTTAGATCTCAAGATTTTAATGAATTTCTCCAGTTTAAGCCTTCCCAGGATCAAAACAAACTAAAAAACATTCGAATTTCTAGTCTTAAACATGGTAGACATCAACATTATATATCAAATTTATATGGTCACAAGTATGTAAATTCATAAGAAACTCGTGTTGTTGTTCTTTTCATGATTATTATACGTTTTTTATCGTATACTTCGCATAAAAGATAAAAGAATCAGTAAAACAAGCAAGAAATCAAGTGAAATTAAAGAAAACTTTTTCCGTATATAATAGAAATTTTACTGTCATTCTAGATGCTATTTTGGGAAAAGGTTACCTCCCTTGGGGAAAATGTCAAAATCCCACAAAATGCCTCTGTCTTTTACCGTATTAAAAGTGTGGTATTAATATCGTAAAGCTCTTTTTGCGATCAAGGTTAACAGCTATTCCCAGAGCTTACCTTTGTCGCACCCATAAGATTTAGTAATGCGTTGTGTATGCAATTTGTTTAATAGTTTTGCAATGGTGCTCGTGTGTAGAATGTTTAGGATGGCTTTGTTTCTTTTGTAAGTTTTGAATAATGTAGCTTTTGACTGGCTAGTTTTGGGTGGATTTTGAATTTTGTTACTAACAATGAAATGTAGAAGAAATGAAATATTTATTTATTTCAGACTTTAGAAAACTCAACTCGTTTAAACCATTTATTTTTGACGGCATTTTTAAGGCGAAGCAAAGATATCATTAATTCAAAAAATTTATTTAATTATATAATTTGCTTTTTCTGTCATAATAATGTGATGATATGAACCACTACTCACAATGATGTTGTGAATTATGGTCCATGCATGAATTCACCAACGCAAAGAAAATTTCGGAGTAAAATTAAATCATGCATTTATATTTATTTTCGACAATAGTTTTATTTAAATTTATTCATTTAATTCACTCCTCTTTCAAATCTCCATCAGTCGCAATCTCTATCTCTTGTTTCCAAACTGTCTTGTCATGAAAGATTTGTCAAGTATCCAAATGTACGTCAGACACCCGTCATCTTGGATGACATAAAAACAAACGAAGTTCCCTTTGAGTAACATACAATTTTCAGTTTGTTGGATTTGAAAGAGAAAGTTTGCGGATTGCCACATTTGACAAGCCAGCGAATGAAAAATTCCTAATTTGTCGACTGCATATAAAGTCAATCTCATTTATTAGACATTGCAACTCAAGGAATGTTATGATTCAAGTGAATATTTTGGTACATCAATTCTTACGGTTCACAATGCACTTACTGTTATAATATTTTTTAAGTGTAATTTCCATATATTTCCAAAACATGAAGATATATTAATATTTTTATAAACAATAAATGATATTCCAGATGCTCCACGACGAATCATTCATAAAAATAATCAAGCAATGAAGTATTTGTATTTACTAAGTTTATAACATATAGATAAAATAGAGTTATTTGATAGTATATCTTAAAAAGAGAGTTTAAAGTGATCTTGCCATTACAAAGAATCTAATCAAAGTAAATTATAGAAAATTAAACTAGAGTATACATCGTTTGCATGAATCATATATATTAGTTTTCCGACAAGGTATGAAGTCACATAAAATTTTCCAGAAGAATCTCCAAATCTTGATTCTTAAGAGATGCAGTTTCAGATTTCATGCATTTTCCAGAAACTTCATTTCTATTGCCAAAATAGCCAAATTTATTGCCAACGGTGGAAGTCATTGGCTTGATATTGCTTTTATTTCTTAATATGCATACTTTTTAATTTGCATTAAACATTCATGTTTTCCAGTCGTATCATTAGATGAGAAATGTTTTCCCATCTAACGACGTGAAAATTAATAATTTAAGCGAACAAACTGGTTATCAAAGGCGGATAGTGTATAATTAAAAAACTATCTTGCAACTGAATCATGGTAAGTGCTAAATAATCTTTTAGATGCAATAAAATATGAAAAAAAAATTCATAAGAAAAAAGAATTATCTTGTAAAATGAACCACGATGTGCGCAAAAGAATCTCACCTTAAAAACGATTCTACGAAATGAGCGCATATGAAAAGAGTCAACTGGCAAAACGAATATCATAATATACAAAAAAAAAAAAAAGTCTCAAATACAGTAAGATATAGGAACCATTGGGAGTGGTTTCCCCAAAACTTACTCGCATACACTATAATGGAGGTGCGTTTGTGTTGTAGACGCGTTTTACCCCATTCGATTGAAACCAATATTTTGCACAGAACAACAATTGCAGTCGCAAATTACATACTGAATTTGATATATTGAAGCCATTGAATTTTTGAGCTATCGTGTTTACAAAGTAGAGATTAACAGACGTTCAATCCTCTTTTGGATTTTGCTGAAAATTTCATACGTTCTAAATTATGGATGTTAAATCTATGCATCCAATTTTATCTATCCAGCTTTCTTTGTTTTGAAGTTAGCCTGTTAAATTATATTCGAACAGACAGTCTTTCTCTAAATAGATTCTGCTCAAATTATGATAGAAATTTACAAATTTGATGTAAAGACGATATATCAAATTTCACCCTTATAACTCGAAGCATTTTTCAGTCATCTTAGTCAAAGACAGAGAAACATTTTCCAAAAAATGTACTTTTTTTAACTCGGGTGTGTGAAACACGAAGATTCATCAAAATCTCTAATTCGAATTTCTTGGCGTTTACTATTCTTTTTCTACTTTGTACACAATAATAATAATAACAAAAAACATTACTGCAATGTACAAAACGTAGTTTACACTTGTTGCTCTATACATCAGGAGCATAAAATGTTATTTTCTATTATATATCTCATTTTACAAATGTAAATTATTAACACCTTTCCGAAATTTAAGGCAACAAATCTCTCGGCTGAGTCATACCTAAATTAACACTTCTCTCTATAATGCTATCTAAATATAGCACCTCAACTACCGATCGATTTTGTGAAAGACTGACTGAAATAAATGCATCGAGGTTTTCCTCCGGTGGGCGTATTAAAAAATTACGGGCAAACATTGCCGGAAAAACCGCTGTAAGGTTTATGATGCATCTGGTATTTTTAGCTCCCGGTGTTATGTTTAGGTGTGGATCATGATTGCTTTAGCCGTTCAAGCGTGCAAGAAATTACGAACCCGGCCCCGGGATGTAGTTCGGATGTAACGCTTCGGTTGCTCTGATTGCAACAGCTTAGGAGATATAAAAAAAAGAAAAGACTGCTGCTGCTAAATCTCATATGTTGTTTCTTTATGAGTGGAAAAAGTCTGAATAATTGAACATCGCCCAGAACAGATTATGTAGAATGTGGAATCCATATTTGCTTATACATTTTTTTTTGTGTGTATGGAAGGAAAATATTGTAGCCTATCAAATATTCGATTTAATCTGATGAATCTTCAAGTTTTAGACTTACCTGAATACGAAAAATAAATTTAAAATGATAATGTTAATACATCAGAAATTTGATTAATACATCAGATCAAATTATTTGAAGTTTTATACTACAAGATGGTGCAAAAGTAGGGCAAAATGAAGGGCAAACTGTTTGAACCTAGAATTATCAAACTTGGCGCATTGTTACTTCTTGGGTAGTAAGAATTCCGAAAGAAAATTATTCTTAATTTTAATTTAATGTATATTCTTAATTCGGGTAATATTAATATACTCCAAAATTAGAAAAAAATATTCCTAATTCGGAGAATATTGATATACACCAAAATTAGAAAAAATATTCCTAATTCGGAGAATATTGATTTAATCCAAAATTAGAAAAAATATTCCAAATTCGGAGAATATTGATATACTCCAAAATTAGAGAAAATATTCCTAATTTGGAGAATATTGATATACTCCAAAATCAGAGAAAATATTCCTAATTTCGTAGTATATTGATGGACAAAGATTCTTTTTTTTTTCAATCAATTCAAAATTTAAAACGGTAAGCTTTTTTAAGATTTTAATTTTATTTTGGCACATTTTTGTATTTGTAATTTTTATAAATTTCTAAAAAACTACTTAAAGTAAATTTAGAGGTAATATTTTTCATTGATTTCATCATTAAGTTTCATTATATGCGTGTTGAGATGATATTAAATATACATTTTACACATGTAAATTATAGACAAATTAATATTAAAATATTATCACTCTATATTGTTCAGATAAGAGGCTCAAATTTCCTTTAAAATTTGTTTATCTTAATATTTATTGAATTACAGAAGTAAAAAGGAGGAAATCTCTGAGATCCTTCGTTTTTTCCGTCTATTTGTAAATCAAAAAAATTAAATGTTTTTGCTGAATAATATTTGTTTAACTACTTTATAAAATATTATTTCATAATAAATATCATTATTTTTGCTTCATTTTAAGAATTTAATTAAAAAATAGATTATAATTATTTTTCGTACATGAAAATATATTTTAAAAATATTTTAAAAGTATGTGTTTGTGATAAATTAATGATTAAATTAAAATAAGGAAAAGAAGTAAATTGTGCTTTTAATTTCAAATATATTTATTTTATAATTAAAGAGCATATTGATTTTGTAATTTTTTGTAATTACTCTTCGCATGGATGAAATATCGACAATTAAGTTACAATTGTTTTATAGAGAAAGATGTTTGAGCAAAATCGTGTCAATTAGATTTTTTTGATGACTAATTTATAGCTATATTTGAATGCCATCTTGTGCTTTTTTTTTCATTAAATAATGACACCATGGAAATGACGGCAATGAACATTCGAGGAAAATTTCCATTGGCCATGAAAATTTTAAGGAAAACCACGAGACTTACAGGAATATACAGGATATTTTTAATGCAACCAGGAAGAAGACGCAATCGTGTTTCTGCTAAAAATACATTGAAATGTAAAGAAACGAACAATAAAATTCTAAATTTTGAGAAAGACGTGCTGCAGACGATTTCAAATTGAATGAAGTCAATTTAGATGACGTCACAGTGACGTATCAAAGTATATGCGCCTATCATTGGTCCATTGTCTGTGACGTAATAATAAAATAGCAAATAAAAGAAGCGTAATGGATTATAGAATTAAATTGTTGCGGTACATTTGATGTGCGTCACGGGAACGTGTATAATTATTAATTAAATTTTGATTAAATTTCAATTATTAATTAAATTTTGATTTCTTTTATCTGTGGCTCCATTTGGTATTGAATTTGAGTAACAATAATTAAATCAGAAAATTTTCTGCGGACAGTTAAGTTTTTAACATCACTGTGGTGATATGGACTTGATTTCATTCGGAAAATTAATTTACTCAATAAATAGAACAAATATAAGGTCATTAAAAAAAGCAGGTTTTATTGTCTAGCATAATTTGGTGCCAAAAAAAATACATTGTGTAAGAAATTTAGTTGAAAATAAACTCGGTGGTATTTTGGGGATATTTGTTGATTTGAAGGGAGTGTCACGCAGTTCTTGAACTCAAGGTTCTTAATCTCCGGACATAGCAGATGAAAAGAGCTATGGCATAGCAATGAGATTACTTATTGAGTGGTCGCTTGTTGCTTGTAGATGCGATAAATTATTAATAAACAAATTACCGTTATATTTTAAATATTATATCAGTTTTCATGTTAACATTTACAGTGAAAAAATATCTGAGCTGAAAACTTTACTCCGGGTGTAAAAATAATCGAAAAACTGTAATATACTACGCTACGTCAGTTATGTGTTTTATTTTTTGAAATACAGAAAAATATGCTGAAGTGCTTTTGTAATACCTACATTGTCTATATTCAGCAAATGTAAAAAGTGAATATCTCAAACAGCGTTATCGTTTATGGAATCTGTTGCAACTTTCAGGTCAAAACCAACAAATATTCATTCCATAGATATATCATGGAATGAAGAAATATGAAATCACAGAAAAAGCAAAACGAAATTTGGATAGAAAGTTTTACTGTTATTGAAGACGGAAAATTTTTCAATATGGAATTGAAATTATTGAGTTAAGGAAGGGAGAGATAAAAAGTCATTCTATATTCATGATGTTCGTCTTATCGTGAAACAGCAGTTGGAAAACTACTTTTGAACTGGAAAAATCTTTCTTTTGAGAAGACTTCTCATGTCGCGACTTCAAAATTTGCACACTGTGAACGTTCTACGGCTCAATTTTCTAATTCAGAGAAAAGTTTTATATATGGCGTCATTTTAAGTCACAATTTTTTAACTGAGAACTAAATTTAGTTCAAAATAAATGCTGCTTTGAATGTACTGGAGAATTATCATGAAAAAGACATAATTTAATCGAGCGCAGATAATAAATATGGCCGCCATCCCATTCTCCGTATGCTTGTGTCATACCAATGACAAAACGTTTAATCCTAGACACCTATTCGCACACAAATAAAAGATTTTCTTGAGAAATGAAGGCTTGTAACAGGGCTCCCAAAATTTATAAGCCTTTTTCAGATGGAATAAAAATTCGCGATCCCATTTCCATCTATAAAATTTACTATGACATAGAAATTTTTAAAAAAATGTATGAAAGTAAAGTAGTAATTATTAATCGATAAAAAGTTCGATTAAAAATTTTTTTAGCAAATTTTGTCAAATAATCAAGATATTCTCAGATAGATATTCCAAGCATTTTATACTTATAAATACGGACAGTGAGTCCCGGCTATAAAATTATGGCTCCAGTATTTTTCTATGCTATTTCATTCGTGGTCTACATAGTTTGCAAGCACGGATTTAAAAAAATTGCAGAATTGTTAAAATTTTGGAAGATTTATTATTAGAAGATTTTAATTAACATTACTTGTTTCATGCTTGTAATGATGGATTCCATTTTTCACTCACTTTCACAAGATCACTGTCGGTCCAATTGTTTATTAGAGTTTTAAAATTCTATACAACTTTGCATTCTTGTTGATAGTACGATATTTTGAGAACTTCATTATCAGTTAATCTATTAATTTTAATTAAATTTTGGTTCAATATAAGAGGTGCCATCTGATAGAGAAAAAATAACTTTACCGTGCTATTATATTTAAAATAATGAACTATGAAATACATTAAAGATTAAAAAGCATTAAATAATAAAAAATATATGAATATTTTTAACGCGTGCTAAAATTAGAACATTTTTTTAAAGAAGGTACAGATAAAAAGAAAGGATAGAAAATCCTTTAATAAATCTTTTTTCAATTTGATGAAAAAAGAGACCTGATGAAACTTGGGAGGTGCAGGAAATGTCAAAGAAAGTATTTGGTACAAAGAGATATCATAAGAAAGAAAATTCGTAAATTATCAATAAATATTATCGATTTTATAAATTTTATTACATTAAATCCCAATTTATCGAAATTTTTCTATCAGTGCCTGAACGTTTTGAGTTTTTTTTTACTGCCATTTTATCAAATTATTTTCTAATTTACATTACACTACTGTACTCGTGCATTTTACTTTAAGTATGAGATATAGAAAGATAAAATATTGTAATCGTCAAAATATTCGACTTCGAGATTTTGATGAATCTTTACATTTCAAATCACCTTCTGACTGAAAAGTAATTTTTTTAAAAATTATCTTTGTTTGTGAAACGTGATCAATCGAAAACACTTTGAGGTAGACAGATGAAATTTGGTTGTAATCTCAACATTAAATTAGTAGATTTCCGCCAAATTCTATTCGCAGAAAGTTTTTTTTTGTCAGTGTCAAGTGAATAGGATATTTACAAGACATTAAAGGGTATGAGAATAAAATTAGAAAACAGTTCTGGCACTTAAAGTGTATATCCATATACAATTTTGCACTATATTCGTTATGAGTTTCACTATCTGCCGCTGTGTTCATTCGAATATATGTAAACGCCAAAACTCAAAATCGCAACGTCTTAGACTAATAAAAATTGATTTGCTATCATGTTGCTAAAATCGATGTTTTATGTCACATTTAGATTTTAAATGGTTAAACAAAAGGTCTCCAAAAAGGCATAATCGTTTTTCTTTATTATACTGTAACGCACAAGACGCTTACGCACTTGAATCTGAAAATAAAATTCTGGGCACTCCTGGCGTTTAAGACTTTACCTAAGAATCACAGTTTTTATTTAAAAGAGGATTTGCTAGAAAGTTTCAGCAATGCCATTCCCACTTGTTCAAATTATAAAGTTTGCAATAGCGTGACTCTGACGAGTTGGCGGTTGACCTTCGACCAGATAGACGAGTTCATTTGCTGAGAGGAAGGAGAGTATTGGTCACCGACAAAAAAAAAGGGTTATAAGTATGATTTTAGTGAGCTCGGTGCATTTCTTTCTTTCTTCACATTATTGATAAATCTTCACTCGCATGCTATGAAGGGTCCAAAAGGCAACCAGATCCGATAACATTTGATTTACTTTCATCTTTTAATTTAACAAAATATATTCGTATGATATCATGCAACTTTTACACCGCTCCTCGTCATAGCCAGGTGGGCCACGGTGGCTCGGTGGTAAAGTTTCGGCTTTGGAACCAGAGGGTTATAGGTTCGTGACCCGATTCCACCGAAGAACGTCGTTTAAGCGGGTCAGGAGCACATTAAATCCGTCCGGGCCAAACTTCCTTCCGCTGGTGTGGTGTGGAGAAGGGGAGTGCCAGTTTAGGTGTCGTCCTCGTCGTCTGACCGTGGTTCAAAATTACGAGTTTCGTCCCCAAATAGTCCAAGTGTTGCTTTAAAACGGGGCATTAATATAACCAAACTAATTAAACATAGCCAGGCTATACTGAGTAAATTCGTGACAAAAATTTATTCCGAAATGCTCAACTTTAAAGAGCAAAAAGTAAATTAATAAAAAATATAAATATTCTTTCTAAAAAAAACTTTAAGGATGCCCATAAGCAAAGAAGTTTTTATGTATGAATTAGAATTACTTCTGAATAAAAAATCATGCAATTCGGTATATCATCTAAATATTCCAAAATTTTTCTTCTTAAAAATGAGCAGGAATCAGGAGGGCGAATGTGCCACAGCAATTACGAAGTATGCTCTCATAGCAGAATGATTTGAATAAAATATGTTTCAAAAGATTTCAGTCTTTTTAGGTAAGAGAGAAGATTGGTGCGCCGAAGATTAGAAGATGACCCTACCATCTTAATGATATTCTCTAAGATGATGGAATTAATGTATCATCTCGGGAAATATCATTAAGAAGAAATGTTCTCCTTGTACGAATATAATTCCGAGATGCAGTGATGTTAAAAAAAAAGGGAATGTAAAACCAAAAAGCATTAAAAAAATGTTGCTCCTAGGAAGAAAATTAGATTAGGGATTAAATTGATGAAAAAAAATGTATTGCGCAAATATTTTTATCAGGAAATGACTGGTACAAAATAGGGGAGGAGTAGTAACATAGAAGCTAATGGATAAAAAGGAAATGAAGGAATCTTGTTTTAAAATGCATTGAAGATCTGAGTACTGAATATGTAGATTTGACAAATAATCACTGTGCATTTTCTACGCTCAACATTATCGTGTACTAATAAGGTACGATATGTTCTGTATTTATCAGCATACATTTTGTATCCAGTTTGAATTTTGGATCTTTTCTCATTAATCAGTACAGTCCAAAATTTTATTTAAATTTATAATTTTTGTCCCACTTTTTGGCGATCAAGTAAAGAATATTTTGTCTGTCTTACTTGTTGTGTTTTTAGAGGAGAATTTAGATATTTTTAAGTGGCTAATTCATGCATTAGTGAACACTGCAAGATCTCTTTTATAATGAAATTGGTAAATTTGGTTTCAACACATTTTTAACTTAATGAACATGTTAGTGGTTTATATTTGTTGACTTTTTCTTTTATAGAAATTATAAAAAATTTATGCATTTTTATTTATCTATGTATATGACTGTATGAAACAATATTCCTGATATATATGTAATAGTATTTAATTAACTGCGTGGTATTAATATATACTGTAAAACTAATTTAATGTAATAAAACAGATAGGAATCTGACAAATTATATTTGACAAAGTGTTAATATCCTAATATTTTATAATTCATAAAATTTTCATTATTATATTTGTATTTGTTTAAAAATTAGATCAATAATATCTTTTTAAATAACTACCTTCGCCCCCCCCTCTAAATAGCGGCCCTAGGCAGCCGCCTAGTCTGCCTAGTCAGAAATCCACCAATGTGTGTTTTTGAGTTGCCACGTACACATCCAACAGCAAGGATAGAAGAAACATGTAGACAAAACATTCACGGATTTAGCCCAAAATTAAATGCCTATGTAAAATTCCGATGATAAAAAACATTGAATTTAATTCATCGAAAATTCGATAAAAATCGTCAATTTTGATGTAAAACAATGTTCCACCGCGAACGCAAAATTTTAAAAACCATTTGACGTTCCACGATCCCGTGATTGTTCTTTTTGGAAATTTTACCCGCTGAAGGGCTGTGTGAGTAACATATGCGCATTTCTGATATTTTTTATTAGGTGAACTTCGTCTCATTAGATGTGCTTTTATTCATTTCCTTTTTTGGCCGTTTATTATTCTGAAATATAAATTTTATTTTAATTGAAACTTGTATATTTGTATTTTGTTCATATGGTTATTTCGATTTTGCGATTATCCGCAATTGATACACCTCATAACTACGTTGATAATGATAGTTTATTATATTGTTATATAAAATATGAGGCTAACCCATCTTCCATCATCCTACTAACTTCTATTTGGTGGAATCAGTGCTTCTTGGAGCATGCGCAAAAGCAAAAAGCGCTTCCGTATCTGAAAGTACACAATAAATTTGACTTGTTTCATGCTTGTTGAAGTGGAATTTTGTAATCAATCTTGCTCCCTTTCTCTGATTGGTTTGGTTTGGTTTAGTTATATTAACGTCCCGTTTGAAGCAACACTTGTCCCTTTCTCTGAAGTACTACAGTAAAGAAAAATTTAGAATATTATGCATTCTCATTGGCATTATATTATTCAACTTCTTAACGATGCCACTTTGTAATAAATTAGAAAAATAATAAATTAAAGTGTAAAGAAGAAAATAACGAAAATAAAAAACCCGATTGTTCCGCATACGGATAACGCTGCGTTTCGTTTTTTAAATATTAATTATATTTATTGAGTATCATTTTCGCATAAACATACACAGACAATAAATTCTTTGTAATCTTCTTTAGTATACCGTCGTTTTCAGTGAGGCGAATAGGAATGTTAAAGAAAAAGCAATCCGCTGCATGTGGATAGGCGTGGCTCAAAACACTATTGCATTTGTCTTATATTTTGAAGTATTTACAAGTCGCTGTAGGCGACCAATTATCTTTCAAACATATTAATAGTATTAATTTAGTAATTCAGCCAATTTTAAGAAACCACAATTTACTACAACAGAAGCAATTTTTATTTAAATTATACTTGTACAGTAAACACACAGCATTTTAACTGGTTACCTAGATATTAACTGGTTACTTAGCGAAATCAGTAGGCGAAATCGCTCGAACTGTTGAAACTGTGGATTGTGTTAAAGTTTTATGTTTGCTATATTTCTAGAAATTGATGGATAATAGAGGATAGACAACTACTTATGGCATATCTAGAGGACAGAAGTTTTTCTATAAAATAAAAATTGGCTGGGTGCTGGCTCTTTGGTTTTCCTGGTTATTTTAAAATGCATAAATTATTATATATAGAATAATTTTTTATATAATTTGTAATAATTTATACAATGAACACATTTTTTGTCATTGAAATGCATCTGCTTTTAATGAACCCTAATCCATTTATCCGCTATTCGTCAAGTCTGATATCTACCGGATTATTACACATCTCTTTGCACTCCCAAGAATCAAAACCGTCGAGATTCATAAAAAAATATCATATCTGTCCTTTTTGAAAATAATTTTTCTTTGTCCTTGTACTTTATGAATGTAAGGAAAGTAAAAATATTCACGTATGCATGTGAATGAGACAGTGAGTGCTCTAAGAACAAAAGACCACCATTGAACCTTTTAAAGATTCATCAGTTGCGTGCCGTAAGCGATCAAAACTACCGAAGTTCTCAAGGCAAAATCTAAAGCGAGGGAACATTGAAGGACAATAAAATAAGAAAAAGGTGCTCTTGAACTTTACGATCGAAAGTAAAAAGAGTACAACGGAGCAAGAGACCGACTTTGTTCTTCAGAAAACAAACTCATTTGCTTCAAGTTTTACATCTTCTGGTAGAGGTCGTTTAAAGAGAAGTCATCTCAAACAAAACGGTGCACCGATTTTGAAATGAGGATAAAAACCCTTTTTTATTGTTATTCTTTTTTTAAGAAAATTGAAAAAATCTGAAATTATTTTTCAAACAGCTTCATGTTGAAATAATCGATAACGAGCAAACAGACAAAGTTGAAATCAGGTAACTTTTACAAAAAGATCTGTTTTGACAACGATTTAAAATGGCATATTAAATCTTTGAGATTTAATAATTATTCACAGTCACAAAACTTACTTTTTTTAAAAATTACAGTCACATTTCTACTCTCAGCCACTAAAGCTTTTTAACCATTTCAATGTATGTATTTTCTCTGCCATCAAAGTTTTATAACCATTTCAGTTTATGCATTTTCACAGCCCAAAGCTTTTTAACCATTTCAATCTAAGCATTTTCTGTGCTCTGTCCTGACTAATGATTTAAAATGGTACTATATTATATATTTCAGATTTTATGACTATTCTCAGTCATTAAACCTATTTTTTTTACCGTTACAACCATGTGTCTATTATCAGCCACAATAACTTTTTAAGCATTTCAGTCCATATATTTTCTTAACCACTATTTTTTTTGATCAGTCTATGCTTTTCTCGGCCACCAGAGCTTTATGCCTCTTCAGTCTATGCCTTTCTCGGCCACCAGAACCTTACACCTCTTCAGTCTATGCTTTTTCTCAGAAACCAGAGCTTTATAAGCTCTTTAGACAGCCTTTTCTCTGCACCAGAGCTTCATAACCTCTTCAATCTATGCCTTTTCAAGCCACCAGAGCTTTATAACCTCTTTAGTCTATGCCTTTCCTCAGCCACCAGAGCTTTAAAACCTCTTTAGTCTACGTCTTTTCTCGGCCATCAGAGCTTTAAAACCTCTTTAGTCTACGTCTTTTTTCAGCCACCAGAGCTTTATAACCTCTTTAGTCTATGTCTTTTCTCAGACACCAGAGCGTTATAACCTCTTCAGTCTGTGCATTTACTCAGCCACCAAGCCTTTTAACTATTTCAGTCTATGTATTTTCTTAGCCACCAAAAGCCTTTTTATCGCTTTAGGAGGAATCAATCAATAATAATTCACATAATTTTGAATACAATAATAAAAATATACAATGTTTTGAAAGTATGTGTGGGGAATAGCATATAAGCCAGTTAACAACTCTTCTACCCGAACGATCGTTTTGGTATAATGGTTTAGTTACTGGACTGCAAACCACAAGGTCCCAGGTTATATCCTTCGCACACTCACATACCGCTTCATATGTAATAGAAATGAAAACGTAACCAATTTATTACTTTTCGACACAACTCCTATTCAAGTTGAGGTATTTGTCACAACGTTCGAACAGATTAAAATTATTGATCTCATAGAAATTATTCGGCTGCGAGTAGGATTATTGTTGCAAGTTCCATTTGAGGTCGTCTTATTGAACAAACGGAGAAAAACTATAAAGATTAGAGTGAGAAGTTTTGGAGGAACCACCGCTTACTGTTTGACAACTGTTTCAGAATTTGAGACTAGCGCTTTTTTTATGCTTATACTTATCTAAGAGGTGGTACGCAGAAAGATGAATTGTTATTATGCGAATGATCTCTGTAGTTAATATAAACATTTCCTCCATTGATCTTTCTTCACCTTCCTTCTCTTCCTTTCTCGATGAAATAAACATTTCCTGGTGCATGCGCAAAAACAAAAAGGGTTTTAGAATCCGAGAATGAACAGTACCTATGTTTTGCATTTTCTCATAGAATAAAGCGGCATTTTCCATAATCGAGCTTTCTTGACTTTCCACTATACACCTATCGGATGGATTATCCAAAATCCGGATATTTTCAATTATCGTCAGAGTAATGAGAAAATTGTTTCTAGCGATGCAGAAACAGCTTCATTCTTATCCGTCAGGCGACACAGTTGCATAGAATAATTGAAGCGAAACCATGTCGGCGGAAGATTAGGATAAAGCTGTTCATGTTTTAAAAGTCTTTGTACATCTAGTTCTGCATGTTTAGTTACTGTTATTCACTTATATTCAGACAATTAGACTTCGTGTGATTAGATTCAGGTCAAAAATTTGATATAAATCTGCAAATGTGTTGTAAAGACTATGTTGGATCTTCACCAAGAGATGGCGGAAAATTGTATTTATACTGATAATAGCAGACATGTAGTTGTAATTTGGTTAATGCAGTGGAATTTTGCTTAACGAGCATAATTCTTTTTTCTAATCTTACATGTAATGTGGAACATTTGTCAAACGAAATAGTTTTTTTCCCCATTGGAATCCATATAATTGACTTGAATGCCTAGAACATTACAAATGACAAGAATATAAATTATAGGCTAACCAAAATTCCCCACAAAGTGCATCCCACAGTTAAATGAAATATAAATGAAGCCTCATAATTATATTAATATCCCGTCAAATTTCAATTTGAAATAACTTTATTGAGATATGAATCTTATAGTTTTGAACTGATGTCAGATGAAATAAGTAATATAATTTTTTTTAATTCAATTCCTACTTACGTCAACAAAGAATTTTTTTTTATTTTAGTTACTTTTTATTAAATAACTATAAAAAAAAGTATTAAATATCAAAAAATTATTTATTTTCGCAAGAATTGAACTCGCATTCTTCACCTTCACGTGAAAAATACAGAAATTCTTGCATTTCACCGATTGAGCTACTGCCTGTTGATTTCAATTTTCATTACAAACTGCTAAACTCTATTAATAAAGTATTAAAAATTAATTAAATTAATTAATATTTTAAAAATTAATATTTTATCAAATATTAATATTTAAATTAATTAATACTTGAAAAAACTGTATTAACATCAAGTGTCAACCATTATAAGTTTTAAAAAAGTGATTGCATGAATAAAAAGTATTTTTATTAACGATGAATATTTGAACAAGATATATAAATATATTTAGAGAGGGTGTGAACTAATAGTAGGCGTTGAAACAAAGGTGATATTTGCGCTGTAATTCCGTTCTCCTAGCTGTCTTATGCCAACAAATAGGAGGTGAGATGTGCCCCGATGGATTTGGCGTGCATTTGACCTTCTTACAGAGCAGTTTTTTGAGTAATCTGGAACCCTTTGATCTCAAATCTCGGAACCTTACCACCAGGCTACCGTAGTTCTTAAAGAAAACTTGAGAAAGGCTAAAGAGAACAAATGGATTAAAGCTCAAATGTGTATATGAAGAAACGAGAAAATAGATGAATGCGCAAAAAAAAAAAAAAAAAAAAATACTGCACAAAAAGACCAAATTGATATTGCAATCCCAAAATCATTCAAAATGTTAAAGAAGGAAAATAGAAGAGGGATGAAAGAGGGATGAATGACTAAGCAGTGTCAGGATATATGGATCGTGTCACGTAAAGGACGCATAACATAGGAACTCATAAAGGAACCAAAAATTAAAAAAGAATATTTCACCCGATGATAGTGCAAATTATATGAGAACAGGAAAGATTTCCTGAATACTCCTACAGATTCGGAAGGATGCAAGACAACGCATGTATTTGTGGGAAAATGAGCTCAGTATAGCATTTCATAGCAGAAAGTGTCGAACTCAAAGAAATTAGTGGAAGACTCATTATAGAAAGTAATTTTAATAATACCCTGGAAATTTAAAAAATATTAAAAGAAATGACGGAAAATATTTCTAGCTTTTTACCAACAGTTTGAAGATTTTTTGAACTTTTGTTGGCCGTTGCTTTCTTACGCGAAAGTTAGATAGTTAATGGGCATTACTACCAGTCACAATAATCCCTCTGTATACGGCTTAGTTTTGTGGTAACAGGGTGACCTGCTGTAATTTTAAAAAAAAGGCTACCACAGTCCGAAATCCAAATGAATTGCTGTTATAACAAATGTACCAGTTCATCAGATGTGCAGAGAAAATCTATTGAAGTATCATCTGCTGAAGTAAAATTAGTTTCTTCATATGTAAAGGCTACATAATCAACAACATATTATATTAGAACAACGTAATTAATCACTTTTCAAAGCTGAGAGAAAAAGATGAAACAAATTACCTTTTTTTTCACTACAAAACAAGTCTCACTTTTACCGCAGTCTCTAAATAAGAATACTGATCGAGGTGTATTTCATTCGAAAAGAGCGTAACTTTCCTCCCTTGAGACGATCTTTAATTAAAGCTGTCTCCGTTCATTAAACCAAAATACTTTGTTCATAAATAATAAAACACCCGGAAGGCATTCAACAAAAGAGAAAACTCGATTTCTACCGAAATATCGATTCGGGCGCCATTGTTTCTTTACTGCGACGATTACGGAGATCAAGTGTTTTGAAAAGATTGAAGGAAATGATCCAGGCTGTTTTGCCCACCGGTAGGTTTTCTGGGATGAATGGATCATGAATTTTAAATGCATAAGGTAATTGCTTCTTTTTTTTGTAATAAATAATTCGTTTACTTAGTTTAATTTCGTCATATTAATGTTCCATTTTGGAAAATGCGAGAGTTACCTTGGATCGAACTTCGTAAATTTGAACCAAAATCATTTAACAAGTCTGACGCTGGACATTCAAAATTCCACACCACACTAATGGGAAATATTTTTTACTTCAATGCCTGGCTCACATAGACAACGGAGTTTTACCTGAATCGAATTTTGAACCCGAAACCCAAACTTAACCACTAGACCACAGCGAGCCGATTATTCAAGCGGTTGTAAATTGAATATTGATTTATTTTGTAGGAGAATAACAATTTATAATATCTCTTATGTTTCGTCTTAAATTCAGACATTTACTTCAAAATTATTGATAGAAATGCATCAATATAGAAGACTTTATCTACAGAAGTAACTATTAACCACCTGGAAATAAGAAATATTATTAACCGCAATAAATAATTCATCACTGAAACCTCCAGACTAGAAATAAGTAATTAGTAAAAACTAATAATTAGAAATAATTTATCAAAACCATCAGATAATGTAAAGAAATATTAAATGTAATTAGAACTAAGAGATAATTACTCAGTACAGATATTGCTAGAAATAATTTCTAAATAAAGTAATCACTAACAAGTTGAAGTAATCAATTATTAAAAACTACCAATCAGAAGTAACTAGTTAATGACAACCATTAACCCCAAGTAAGAAGATCAGCTGGATGTAACTAGAGAAAAAGGCAGTTACTAACTATTGCTTGAAACCTGAGCGAAAATGCACCTAATAATTACTAGATGCAATTCAAAATAACTACTAGCCAAAATTAATCAACGCAAACAATCAAAAAGTGATTACTATATAGAGTTATTGTCATACGAGTGGATAAGACAATTTGAAATTAAGAAATACTATAAAAAAATTTTGGACACAAACTCCTCTACATTGAATGCATAAACAAAACTCGAGCGACAGCTCTTTCTTTCATCTTATTTCATCGAATATAAGATGGGAAAGAGTGACGAGTATTACTGAAATATTCTAGCATACTTCAAACTAATACTTCTAAAGTTCCCATCCCCTCCTCGCCCGCATAAAACTGTGGACTTTTTATTTGGCCGCAAAAGCTCCACATGGCATTGGACAACAATAGGAACGAAACATAGATTTTTGACATAAATCTAGCATTTTTACTGAATTTATTTTGGAAATATGTATTTTTGACACATTTTTACCGACATATTGGCACCAAAATTAGGTATAGACCTGCAATTGTAATCACAAGATCTCATAATGAATTTCATTCATTTAAGTCATTGTTTAAGAGCCATTGCGTTTGCTTGCATGCAAAATAACAGACCGATCGAGGGTTAACATAGGGGTTAAGAATTCTATGGGACAGCCGTGGTCTGAAATAGGGATTACTATGTTATTTTTGCATAGAATTATAAAGTTTATGAAAAACATAATTGAGATTATAAATTGCGCGAATCACACTTGACCATCCCAGATAAGAGATTCATTCGAAAATACTGAAGCGGTCATTGGACGATTTTGACAGAACAAAACAAGAAAAAATACTTAGCTATTTTAATCTTACAAAGAAACCTGTTGAACACGTGATTTTAATTTTTATTTTGCTTTTTTCATTCGTTTCAGCTTTTTTGAAGCATTAAAATTCTCGTGCACATTCTGTCATCCCACCTCACCTTTAGATAATTTTGAAGTCACTTCATTCTTCTAAGAAATGACACGAGGCGACTAAAACAAGCTCACAAATAAAAAGGCGAAAGACTTTTGAAGGTTGGTGGACAAAAGAAGTATCAGAATCCAGACGGATCATGCTGTAAGGTTAAAAGACACGTGTTCTTTCTCAACATTCTCGACACATTTTTTATCAACTTTCTTCAATGCAAATTTCTTTTCTATGAAAGCATTGAAAATGAGCTTTTGGATTTTCTTTTGGTGTCAATCGTCCAATAATTATCTGTTAGTCATCATGAGGTCATTTTATTTTCTTGTGCTGACTTGAATCAAATAAAAGCAATTGATTTAAGTAATAACAGAAATATTTGAATAGTGTGCACTATCACATAAAAAGGGTAAAATGATTTTTGAAGATTTGTATGGCAGGGATAGTAATATCCACCAAATCTAAATTGTGCAGGAAAATAGGAAAACACGTGCATTTCATCTTTACCTTCCGTCAATGACTTCGGTTTCAGCTTTCCTGAATGCTTTTATTATGTTTCACAACACTGTAAATCTCGTATCCTTCTGAACTCTTTTTTTAGTCAACACTGTCTCTTTAAACATTTACCTTTTAGTCATCTTGAGGTCGCTTCATTCTCTTCAGAAATGACACAAAGCGAGTGAAGCAAACCAAACATTTCACTCAGCAAGAAAAGAAAACTATTGCAGCACATTCTGACATAAAAAAGACAAAACGATTTCTGAAGGCTGCTAAGAGAGAAAGGGGTGGGTGAGGTACCTCAGGAATCCACCAAGTCTGGATCGATAGCTGCACGTACTCACACAGTGTCACGTGGCTCTTCCAAAAATCGTATGACTTTTTCTTTATTATGCCCTGAGAGACGATGATGAACGAATCATCGATGACGATGAGTAATCCATTCGAGATGGGGGGCAGGCAGTGCAAAGAGGGGTGAATGAGGGTTGCCTGCTTTTGTCACGAACACGCACAATTCGGACACGGTTACCGTTTCTGTTCCGGTGGGATTTCGGGAGGGTGGAGGACACGGAACGGATCACGCACGTTCATTGTCGAAGACAGTGGTCTTTTTTGTTTAGTAAGGGGTTGTTCAATCACAATGTCAGGATTGTTGACATACGAGTAGTTCGGAGAGTGGTCCTTGCAAGACAAAAGAGGCTGCTTGTATATGATGGAGAACTCTTCATCACTATACTTAATAACAGGTGGCATTCGTTTTGGTAGGAACAAGGATTATTGATAATCAGATTATTGATGTTACTTTCTTTTATGTGAAATGCTTATCAGAAACGTTGTAAAAGAGGCTTATTTGTAATCAACTGGAAAACAGAATTTTCCTTTTTACAGATACGAGGAAACTTATTACAATGCCTGACAATAATTACAAAAGAATATTTTTAAATCAAGTTGATAGTAGAAATTAAGAGAAAAACTCTGGTAAAAATGTTTTTTTTTACCTTCGAACTCTTTATTCTGGGAAAATTAAATTAACTTTTTAATGTTTAATTGTTAATAACAATTGTTACGATTCCTTGCACTCCAACCCCACCTAATATTCTAAGTAATACATATCACGATTATGACTGAATTATTTTTTTACAATGACTAATCGAAATTATTTATACATGCCTACAATAAATTTTAGAAACTGTTTTATATCATTAATTTTTCCTTTTCTGGTAATCAAGCTTTTATCTTATTATGAACAAAAATTTTCCCACAGTACATAGCTTCTTATAAGTAAACTTGAATTACAAAGAACTAATATTTTTCCTAAATAATCAAATCGAAGTAATAAGATGATTTTGTTCCATTCACCGAGGGATTACTTTCCAAATAAGACTGCCCAGAACATAAATTATTTGAAAAATGTTGCAACTTGATAAATAAAATATATTTTCTCACTTTTAAGAAAGTATCAACTATCTATTATCCAAAGCACTTGCATGTCTCTAGAAGGACATTTTAAATATGAGGATAAGAAATCCTTGGCTATATAAATGGATTCTTGGGTTTTTTTTTTTGGAGGATTTAAAAAAGATGGTATTTGCTGCAGATTCTGAAATTAAATTATGAAATAACCTGCATTCCTTTTTAAATTTATATTCACTTTCGTACTTTTCACAATAAGATTCGAAGTTTTCCTTTCTCCAAAGTTTTGCGCCAGTTTTGAGTTAGTCACTTCACTTGATATCTGTATTCAAATCTATTTTATCAGAATCGTATGCTTTTTTTTATATGATAACTGCTGTTAATATGTAGATATACTAAATGCAGTATATTTATATATAATTTTCTTTACTATGTGCCAATGTTGAATGACGGTTGTGAACTGTATGCAAATATATTTTTAAAGAGTGTCTAAATAAATGTTATTTTAAAAAGTTCTTTCGTTTTCCATAATGCAATTTTATCATTCTGTCGTTCATTGAAATGTTACGCTTTGGTAAAGAAGTTTTCAGTCTATTCTCCAATTCAACTTGCTTCTTGTTCTTAACCACAACAAAGTTTATAAGTTCAGTTTCCAATCGCCCATATCTATTCACAACATTTTCATCATGGATGGGGGGGGGGTTATACTTATGTCAAGGGTTGAAGCATGGACCAATGATGGATATTATATAATCGACGTTAATGTCCTTATTACTATTAACAGAAGCCAGTCATTCAAATACATGGGAATGTCTAAGTGCCAGGATGAGATAATTCAGTTACGCCTTACTGAAGAATGCTGAAGTCTTGACAGATCGCCAAGTGATATTGTTGCTTTTATTATTTTTCAATTGAACTTACATCAATTTGAAGATTATAATGCGAAATCTCGCTTTCTCATCCGTGAATGCTATAAGATGGTAAGAAGTTAGTAAATGAAAAAAAAAACCCAAAGGTTCATAAAAGGAAGCGGGCTGCAATTTTCCTTATTTTCCATGTTATGGAAACAAAAACAGTTGCATTGATTAGTACTTTAAATCAGAAAAGTTAATGATTTATTTATAGGAAACAGGCATGAACGTAGCTTACAATTCTCTTTAGTTGAAGAATTTTACATCCATAACATTATCAAAGGTTGTTTGATACCATTAACATCACCAATAGTAACATTACTACTGAATGGTTTAGTCTGGTTTAACATTTCACTGAATATATAGAATGAATTATTTTTATTTTATGGTAACGATGTAACATTTCTAATGGTACCAAAACATCCACCAAGGATGACGTAAAGAGAGTAAAAGAGTTTGCAAGAAATGGACGGGCTATTTTCTATTGGATATTAGCCTGCATTTGGCGACAGTCTTGTTTGCCCAGATCATTGAATTTCCTAACTGCTAAGTTTTTAATAAAGATTGCATTTATTTGAAATTTTATACTGCTATTTGATGAAACTAAAAAATATGAAATTAATAGTATCAGTTTACTACAAATCAATATGCGTGCAAATTAAAAGCGGAAGTGAAAATCTTATTTTGGAACTAATATTTAAAGAAACTAATTTTTTTTATCATACTATTGCAAGCACTGTTCTATACGAGTCTCTAAATATAGCGCAAGCATTTTTATATAAAGCAATAAAAGGAATGAAAAAGTTCGTTCTATATAGAGACGCTGGTTTTGCTGATCTGGTGCTGGTAATCTATTGTGAAATGTTCTGTTTCTTATCAGATTTAGTTGCCTCAGCAAGTCTCCAGGTCAAATGGTTCCCAATTTTATCCATTGCGGAAACATTTAAGATAAAGTTTAAGTGGAACAAGTATTGTCAATTCATTGAATAAACTCCAAAACCGTAATACTAATGCTTTTAGAAACATAGACATGCTACTGGAGAATGTTAGAGCATGTTGCAACAATAAGAATTCGACTATAACAAACGTGTATTGTTTAACGAAAAGAATATATAAAGAACTTTTGTATCTATTCACAAAAAGAGAATGAAATGTATCAATTTCTGAGCAGGTACTGTTTGCTCTCATGGTAATAATAATTTTGGATTATATTGAGTTAAAACTCATTGATTATTTTGTTATTGCCTTGTAATTTTGTTATTACAATACGAGAAATACAGTTGGTACTCAAGAAAGTTTTCATGTAAAAAATAAAAGTATGAAACATTTTTCGTTGTAATTAGAATTTAAAGTAGTACTTATTTTAGGGCACTTGAGAAAAAAATTGATGCATCATGAACCGAGAATGGCATTGCTTTCGATATTTGAATTGACTTATTGATTAGCTGCTGCTCAACAATACCATTTTAGCTGTATCTTTTTTAAGAAAGATAAATTTGAGTTAAAAGAATTAAATCTTTCGGAGTGTGATCAGAATAAAGAAAGCCATAAAAGAATGATTCCTTCGGCATAAAATTTATTTGGGATAAGGATGCTAAAATAATAAACATAACATGAAGTTACACTAAATGCATTGCTAAAGAAATGCCATGGAAAGGAAGAAAAGAGGAATATCTTGGACCTTCCGAATTACGACAACGGGAATCCATTACGAAGAATAAATAAACCTCTTAGGAAGAGAAAGAACCATCTCTAGGCACACTGGAATCGAGTCGATTACAGAAGTTAGAATTGTATAAGAAGAGATTTGGCTACAAACCTCTGTAGCTTACTGCCAGAATTGCGCCTTTTGGATCAATCACGGATTATTATTACGTATTATGCTTGATAACACGCCTTTAATTCTGTATCTGCATATCATATCGAATTTGTTTCTTAATTTATTTTTCATGTTAATAATGAATATAAATGTTTTTTAGAACAGAAGAATTTTTTATAGAATTTTTAAAATAGAAATTTAGAATAAATTTTTTGAACAAAAAACTTGTTTTTTGATTTTTTGTGATTTTTTTTATACATAGCACAGAGAAAGTATAGAAATCGATAAAAAATTAGAACTCGAGATTTTGACGAATCTCTACGCTTCAGACCTCCCTGAGGTGGAAAAACACATTTTTGGAAAATGTCCGTCTGCCTGTCTGTGACAAAGATAATTCAAAAACGATTTGAACTAGACAGTTGAAATTCGGTATGCGGTTTTTACATCAAATTTTGCAGATTTCTATCAAAATTTGAGTGAAATCTGTTCAGAAGAAGTCCGTCTATCCGGATGTTCAAATATAAGCATAGACACCTGTCAACTTATATTTGAAGTTGACAGGTGTCTATATATCCAACTACTGGCTGATCGTCTGTCCATCTGTCCATCTGAAACATGTAAATGCGATAATTCCAAAACGCAGTGACTTAAAGATATCAAATTTGGTATAGGATTTTGTGGTTACAAGTGCAGTTTTGTCTCAAATTTTTGTTTGAATGGATTGAAAAAAATGCGCCTAAGACACAAATTTGATTTCTTAATACTATTAACGCATGACAGGGATAAATTATCAAATGATTCCCAAAGAATGACATGGCAGATTCAGTAAAAATGCTAAATTCATGCCAAAAATATTTCATAACTATTGTATGCCAACGCTATGTAAAGCATTCTCTGACATATTTACATGACAAGTTTATTAGAGAATATGCGAGAAACTTTC
>JAPMOR010024675.1:1267229-1317028 GCA_026543865.1 Argiope aurantia | reverse complement strand
TTTTTTTTTTTTTTTTTTTTCCCTTTAATCTCTTTTCTGTTTGAAAAAATTAACTTTTCTTCAGTTTAAATTGTCTGTTTTTGTTTAGTTATCACAACAAATAAAATATAGTTAATTGCAACTGTAGAATTTCGTTAGGTCATCAAAACTTGGATATGACTGAAACTTTAATTTCGTTCCGATGAGAAACAACGCTTATAAACTTGTTATAGCCTGGATGTTTCTAGTAACAGATGTCACCACGTTTTGTAGAACGTGACGCTTCAATTAACTCTATTTCTTTTCATAAAAAACTTTCATTAATGATAATTAGTCTGGAAAGAAATGGTAGAACTAGTTTGACATGCTTTATGATAAAGTCAGTATCATTTCATCGTTAATATCCGTGATTGAATAAATAGTAAATTGATGAATTTCAACAATGAAAAAGAAATTTCTTCAAAAGTGCTCAAATAAGAATCGCTAGTTTGTAATATAAATAGCATTCCAAACAAAGGCAGTTCATAAATCATATCATTACAAATAGCAATTCAATTTTCGGTATATTCTACTTTATGCATCTTTTCTTAGTTACAAATAGTAAAATAGGTTCACTTAAAATAATCAAAAATTATGTCTTTAATGTATCCTTTTCCCTCCAAGACTTTATATTCGAGTGCCTTATACGATAGAAATAAAACCTGATAAATTTAATTCGAATAAAAAGGTGTTAATTCTTTAAAAAAAGTAATATTGTTATTTACTGTGAATTCAATTATGTCTTCTCTTATGCGAAGTTTACAAGAGAAACTTTGTAATTTTAAACAAATTCTAGCTCGGTATTTTCATAAATCTCCACGTTTCAGATCTCCCGGTATCCTAATAGCACATATTTGGAATTATGTCTGTTGATGAGCTTGCAAACCCGATACCTCTAAAATGTTACAAACTTATCGCATGAAATTTGCTATGTTGTCTTTCCATCAAATTTTGAGTATAATCAGTTAATGAGATGATTACCTATTCATCCATTCACACCTATGTGAGCATGAAAATTCAAAATTTTAAATGGTTAAAAAGATTAAATTAAGAACAGAGATTTACCCTTAAAGTCGTAGACGTGTATAAAATGTTAAAGCTCAAACGTTGAAAGCGTGTCCGTCTATCTTTTTATATGCTTGCTTGTATATAAAAGAAATAACCAATAAAACGCGAAGACTTTGATGAACTAAGTATGTAGTTTAGTTACAACAATAGTAGAGCCTATCGAATTTTAAACCTAATCTTTGAAAGGAATATACCAAAAATCCATTTTTGATTTTCTTTACTGTACTATGAACATAAAATGCGACATATTGTATAGGAATAAGAAAAGTTCATGGGAGGAAACTCCAGCTAGCTACTTTGATTGCAAATTGTTCGTAGAATAAAAAATTATTAACCACCTTCGGCAACCAACCATTCACTCAAACTAATAGTATTAACTTAGTCATATCAAACAATTTCGATGACTACATTTTATCAAAGCAAAAGAAAATATTATTTAAATTATTCGCTCAACAAGCATAGAGCATTCAAATTAGATGTGTTTGCTAAGTGTCGATGTGTATAAATGGCGATTAAAATTTGCAAAATTGCTCTGAGCTTTGTTTTTAAAACAATTTACAGTATTATATCACTCAGAACTGGGAGGTTGACATTATATCTACGGATCATGAGTTCTCAAATAAAATTTGATGAAATCGGATTAATAGTTCGATATGGGGAACGACTCCTTTTTCTTACTAATTATTTTAAATATATGGATAGAAATTATATCATTCGTGGTTTGAAATATTAATTTTATATATTATTATAGATAAATATATTATCTGATTTACGAAGCAAAAAATCTAATATTATATTAAATTTAGCTTATCTGCATGTATGTTTTGAAAGTTTTTCTAGAAATTGTTTTCGAAATAAGTTTAAATATAGAAACAGACATGAAGCTCTATTTTAAACTACGGGTTGTTTTTTTTGCAACACATATATATGTTCATTAAGTATATTACTACACTGGTGTGCAAAACTTAAACAACAATGCAAATTTTAAGCAGATAGCCATGAAATTGCAGAAAAGGAGTTCTTGCGATCAGTACAATGAACACGTAATTCAAGAGAAAGGTCATGCGTATGCAAATATCAGGAACAAAACGTCACAGGCGACGTGAGCGTACGCAGAACACGTGCGGAAGGCGCGCGCAGCTCAACACTACAATAAAAGGAAGGACGGAGACGAATTTAAAGACATTCGCTGCAAGTGCACATGAGTTAATTCGTGAAATATGGCTAACAGAAATCACCTGGACGATTTCACACGTGGGAGAATGATCGGAAAGCTGGAGGAAGGGCGTAGTGTGACCAGTGTAGCTGAAGAGTTCGGAATCAACAAAAGTGTCGCTTCGCGCGCTTGGAAAGCCTTCCAAACCACAGGTACAGCTGTGAAAAAGGATGGTGGTGGCTGCCCCAGGAAAACAACTGCAGTGGATGACCGATATATCGTGCTGCAGGCGAAAAGAACCCGAAACCAGTCAGCAAGAGCCATTGCTCAGCAACTGTGTGCAGCAACGGGGCGACAAGTGTCGCGTTTACTGTGTCCAGATGCCTTCACAAAGGTGGCCTATTCGCCCGCCGTCCTGAAAGCTGCATCCCTTTGACAGTTTCCCACCGGCGGCACCGTTTAGAGTGGTGCAGGGGGCACAAAAACTGAACATCTCATCAATGGAGTCGTGTCCTCTTTACAGATGAGAGTCGTTTTAGTGCCACAAGCGATTCCCAACGCCATTTGGTTTGGAGAGAGGTCGGGACACGGTTTCATCCCAGTAACATCACGGAAAGAGAACGTTTCGGTGGTCCTGGAGTTGTCGTCTGGGGAGGCATTATGATGAACGGGCGGACTGAGCTCCACGTTTTCGTCAGAGGTTCTGTTACTGGAGATCGCTATTGTCAGGAGGTGATCCTTCCCCATGTGCGTCTGTTCCGAGGTGCCATTGGATCAGACTTCGTTTTTATGGATGACAATGCACGGCCACACAGAACTCATGCTGTTGAGGAGCTTCTGGAAAGTGAAGATATCACTCGAATGGATTGGCCGGCGTGCTCCCCTGATTTAAATCCGATAGAGCATGTGTGGGATGCTTTGAGGGGACGCCTTGCGGCACGATTACATCCTCCTGGGAACACCCGACAACTTAAACAGATGCTGATTGAGGAATGAGTACTCTTACCTCAAGAACTGTTGGACAATCTGGTACTAAGTATGGGGAGACGGTGCGAAGCAACCATTGCAGTAAGGGGAGGGCATATCCCATACTAAGGAACATCTGCTTGCTGTTCTTCCTCTTGGACAAACAATCATGTGTAACGATACTATGAGTTCAATAAAGACTTTTTTTGTTTGATTCCATACTGTATGCATTGTATTCATTTCTACGCAACTATGCTTTCGTCATTCTTTCAGAACAAAATGCTGTATCTCATTTCTGAATTTCATGTCTCTCAGATGATTTCTCGTGAAGTTATGGCTAAAAACATACCTGTTGCTTAAGTTTTGCACACCAGTGTATGTTCGAAAGGTTCGTCATATTTCTGTAAAAGCTATTAAATTATTATTTCTGAAAAGCTATTAAATTTAGTGAAATTTATAAATATAAATAATTGGGGAAATATCGATGTTTTCGTCCCAGTGTTATATGGAAACATCTGTAAATGGAAATGTTTGACCCATAAACCATTTAATTAGATATAAATTTTATTTTATGTTGAAAGTTTCTATCTCTTAAGGCTTATCAATTCAAATTCTAAAATATATATTTATAGAACATGAATTTTTACAAAATTTGCTAGGATGATTATGTCTAATATCCTATAAAGAAAAAGTAAAAACATATTACTCTATGAATTTCGTTCTCATAATACAGTTTGATTCAAATATGTTTTTTATATAATTTTGCTATTATTCATTCTAAACTAAACATCATGTATAATGAGAATGAAGTTACTCAGTAGTTGAAATTTTTTAATGCTTGGGGTTAATCGAACAATTAAATGATTAATTAGGCTCTTTTTGCTGCGGTTGTAGGCTTGCATAAAATTATAAAATATACAAGTATAAAAGTACATTGAAAATATTAATATTTTGTAAAATTAAATTCCATTTTATAATATACTAACACGAATTTTGACATATTATTGAATGGAATTCGGAAACCGAATATATTTCTTTAATAAGAAAATCGGTTACTGCAAAGGTTTCTTGCAGTTTTCAAATTACATTTATTTTAGGCACTTCCTGAAATATTCCAAATGATTTCTAAATTGACTTATGTGAAGTTAATAATGAGAACAAACAAAGTACTATGAACATACTGAACAAATTAAATATTTTTTTATATTTATACATGCATCATTATAATTTTCCTTACATTTATCTACTTATCTTGCATTCATTTTATTTTATAGATAAATAAATGTAGAAAGGAAAAAATAAGTTTTCATAAAAATATAATGCGATTTTCAATTTCTAATTTCTGATCAGTCTAAATAAGTATGAGATTTAAACTGAAACTAAAGCATAAAAATACATTATTTTTTTTTACCTAATCTTGACCGAATTGACACAATATTCTTTCAAGAATATTTTGATATCTTTTATTAAAGTTTCTTGGCTCGAAATTTACTGCGCGAGAAGATTATATTATATTATATTATATTATATTATATTATATAAAAATAATATAAGAAATTTTCTAGTTAGAAGTAACAAATCGATTTTACCAAAATAATCGTTTGCTGTTTATGATAAATATAAAAAATGTAGATGAATAAAGGCAGTTGCCACACTTTACTACAGAAAAGTACTAATTTTCAGTATTTTGCACCGCTTCTATTAATCTAACAGTCAATAACACACATTTTAATAAAAATGCTAAAATTTCATTTTATGTTACGCTTAAAATAAATCATTATTATATCAAAAGACTGTATGTTAAATTTTCCAAAATATTTTATTGATGTAAAATATTTGCTAAGATTAGCTAAATGTGCTCTCAAATTGTTATATGTAATTACTGTCCGTTACATAAAATGCCGTATGCTGACTGGCTCCAGCTGTTGCATTTTGATTTAACAGCTATGAAATATATTTTAATATGTTGCCATTCAGTAAGATAAAATAAGGCTTTGTCCTTTATTTGTGCTTGTTAAGTTCCCTTTGAAGAAGTATTTGATGGGATGTTATGATAGCTACCGTAATTAAATTTCACATAAACTAAGAATAAATTGTGTTTCGGTTTTATTTTTGAAATAAAAGAAATATTTTTATATTACTTATATCTTAAATTATCTTTCAAATACCATAAAATCATACTGTTCATTTTGTTCTGTTTGAGCATGTATTACATTTTTTACATATATCATTTATTCATATATTTGTTATTTCGTTTTTTTTTTTCATTTATTTATTTGTTTCATACTTTGAGAATATTTAATTTGACACCATTAGATATTTCGCATATAACAGAACACTTGAAAATGTAATTAATATAGTGGATAAAATAAAATAAATCATAATTTAATTTTCTTGGTATTATTTCTGATCTACGTTCTGCAACATAATGAAATATTATCGAATTTATTAGATTTTCTAAAAAGATTATTAACCTGTAAAGTTTGAGTTACACATCAGACATGTTTCAGGAATTTCAATAATCTTGCATTTTCACACATTCCAAATAAAATATTAATGTATAAAAATGTATTGTTTTAGCAAAATGGCATTTTGTCCTATTATTAAATTTGAATATCAACCAGGTAAAATCAATTAAAAAATATTTCAATAAGTCTTATATGATAAGCATATTAATTTAAATATTTTTGCATTTATTACTAGTTAACATTCTATTTATTTGGTTTAATTTTCTTTGCAAACATTTTTTAAGTGCGTTGTCTAGTTGACATTGTGATTTGACTTTTTAATTATATATTTATTTTAAATTAAAACATCATTTGAACGAGAAGAGTAGAAGTCCTTATTTATAAGATATTAAAAAAATAAGAAAGTTCTTCTATTTATTTTAACAATGTTCAAGTATTCTTTTATTTTTTCCCCTAAATCAAGATAGTAAAATTTGTTTAATTCTCCCCTTTTTTATTTTATTTTTCATTACCATAGTTGTTGTTTGAGATATAAACACCAAACGATTTGAAACGTACATTCACAAGAAACTATAAATTAATACGAATTTCACCAGTTGCATCTATGTAAATAAAACTAAATTTTATAAAAGATTTGTGTGCTATAGGAATAAAAACTACAAAATAAAATCTATAAAAAATTTCATTAATAGTGAATGATATGGAAATCCTTAGTAAAAGTTTCGTGACAATTAATTAAAAAATTAATTTCTTGCCGATAAAATATATCAAAATATCCTCACCTTATAAATTAGGATTAAATAAAATCTTTCGAACTAATTCAAAAATGGCGACTTCAACGAGATTCATAGATACCATTAGATACAATACAAAGTATTTAATGCGAATTTAACATAGGAATTTAAATATAAATATCTATTTTTTTGTAGGAAAGTAATAATATTTTAAAGTACTGTTAATAATGCATTGCTAAGTAAATAAATTAAAGGTTTATTATTTAAAAAACGCATTACAAACTGTTATATCTTTATCAGTCTTGATATAACCTATGAGATCTTTTCAATATAATAGGGCAATTTGTTTTAAATACATTATTAATTTACAAAGGAGGATTGTATAAGTGTTGTATATTCAACCGTATAAAATATTCCGTAATCCTACTTTGGTTTAGTTCCAAACATTTACTTGAACCTTATTTTATTTCTACTAAATTTAAAGTATTTAAATACGAAAACATTACAATTTTAATCTTGAATAGATATGGAATTCGACATTAATACTTAAGTAATAGTACTTCTACAGATAAAGATTAAATTGCTATTAATATGCAGTTACTAATTTTTTTTAAATTTTGATTGAAAATTCCATAGTATAAATTGGAACACTTATTATCTATAATATATTCCAGCTAAATATTTTGATATTATCATAATCTTATTACATCTATGGTGTTTTGAGTTCAAGAAAATTCATGAGGAATAACTAGGAATCTAAGGATTGTTCGCTTATATTTAATAGCAATCTTTAGGTCATAAAATTTAATATTATTGTATTTATTTAATTTCAGTGCTTATATAAAGATCGTTTAACAGTAAATGAGCCTTGATTTTACAGATATACTGAAGCTACCATTGGAAACAATAGGTTCATTTTTATAATATTACAACTTCTTTCAACAGAATTACGTCTATAAATGACATAAAACTTAAAAATATTATTTGTTGTTGTTGTTTTATTGTGCACACTGTAATCATGATTTCAATAATTCTTTTGCAATTAATTACAATTTATCAATCTAAGAACAAATAATTTGCTATAAAGATATTTTTTCAGATTTAATTTTTGTTTCTGCTTTTATCTGTCTAAAATTAGACATAGGATAGCACAAAATTTTGTATTTTTATACAGTGGCTCCCAAAAATGTTCGTACACCAACAAGAATCAATTAAAAACCTCATTATTTACCATTATATATTCATATTTTTACATGAAAATTTTTTCATAGCATATTTTTACAGTTCTTAATAAAGCAGTGAAGAATAAATTTTAATTACGATGCAAATTATTTTTTTAAAAATGACAATAAATAAAATTGCACAAAAATAGGACACAAAAGTGATCATACACTTTAAAAAAATATCACTAAATATGAAATTTTCTAAATTTTTATAAATGTTTAGTAGTTAGTAGGATATTCTTTATTCTTTATAACAGCTTTTAAACGTTTCGGCATAGATTTAACTAAACGGTCGGTTAATTCTGCACCGCTCTTGTTCCATTCTTCGATCATTACTGCTTTCAGTTGAATTTTCGATTTAATGTCGTGACTTCTTATTCGCACCTCTAATTCTTTCCGAATATGTTCTATAGGGTTTAAATCCGGTGATTGAGCTGGTGTTTTAAGGGTTTGAGGGCAATGTTATAGGCAAAAAAGACGAACATTCATGACCGTGTGCTTAGGATCTTTGTCTTTAAAATGCCCAATTTTTATGCTGACACATTTAAATTATTAGTGAGAATATTTATATAAACTATGATCCATTATACCATCAATGAATACTAAATTGCCTACTCCAGCCGCTGACATACACCCCCAAACCATGACACCTCCACCGCCATGTTTTACTGTTCCAACTAAATTCTTGGGATTAAGTTCTTCGTTTTTTTTTCCTCCAATGATTCTCCCATCCGATCCAAAGATGTTAAACGCTTTCATCTGCAAATAAGACACGATTCCAATAGCTCTCTGGCTGGTTTATCATAGATTTGGCAAATTTAAGCCTAGCAATTCTGTTCTTCTGACTTACAAAGAATTTTCTTCGTGCAGAGCGGCCATGTATACCAGTATTCCGAAGAATTCTACGAATAGTTTCACAGGAAAAAGAAGTTCCATTTGATTCATTATATTGTGAAGTAAACTTTATTGCACTCAGACTTGGATTTTTTAGAAATTTACTCACAATATTTCTTTGACTTCTAGCTGACAGAATTTGAGGGCGACCATCACGAGGCTTGTTTACAATCCTTTTTCCCTCTCTGTAACGTTTTATTATGCTTTGCACCGTTGAATGAGGTAGATTAGTTATAGTTGCAATGCCTCTAATTGATTTTCCAGCTTTAAAATGAAATATAATTAATTTTCGTACGTCTAAACTCGTTTCTTTACGAATGCGCGTCATATCTAAGAATAAAGTAAATAGAATAAATAATTGTGATATTAAATACTGAAATCAAACGATTTTAGTGTATTTTTCAATTAGAAGAAAAATAAGTCGCAAAAGATATTTTTATGATGAATTTAAATAAATAATGTTTGGATGTACGAAGGCTTTTGTGTTCTAATTTAATGACATTTTTTATTTATTTATTTTTTAGAACAATACTACTTGATTTTTTATAAAAATATTTGTTCGGTTTTATTAAGAACTATTTAAAGATGCTAATTAAAAAAACCAACTAATAAAATGCTTTATTAAGAAATATAGAACACAATTTCTGCAAATTTCTTTAGTGTACGAACACTTTTGGGAGCCACTGTATATATTTATTCATACAAAAATGCAGTTTGTATTTTAAAAAGAATGACTCTGCATACTACTGCATAATAATAAAATTTCCTAAAAACTTAGGGAAAATATTGATAATTTACATGAAATAAATTTTTTAGTAAACTTTTTATTGTAATAAAAAAAGAAATTAATTCTCTATGTTAAGCCAGTTGAAATCGATGTTGATAATGTCAAAGTTCATTATCTAATGCATTTATATCCTATCCAATAAAATGCTTTACCTTTTAAATTTATCATTATTTTGGAAAATAAAAATAATAAGCTGCTTTAAAAAATGCTTTTGCTTTCGTGCAAAATAAAGTTGCAAACTATTACTGTTTAGGGAAAAATGTATTATATAATTCGAGGTTCTAACTGAGTTGTTAAATAACAAAATGAATTTTAAAATCCTCATTGATTTAAATAGATACAAATGATATAAAGAATTATTGAATAGGGTATTTCCATGGTGATGAAGTAAAATTCTCATAAACATGTGAAAGAACATAACATTTCAATATTAAATTGTTACTTTTTTTCCCTCACGTATCTACTGACTTAAATCTAAATAACACAATGAAAAAACAAAGATATACTGATAAACTTTAAAAAAATTGAAACTAAATAATTCTTTAAATGGAATTTTGAAATTTAATAACTTTCGTTAAAATTTATTATTTATTATGATAAAGAAAAGTCCCCACGTTAATATCTTCAATCAAATTAATCCAATGGACAAGAAATAAGTTTTTAAATGCAAAGTATAAATCCATACAATTAACATTCGAGAATTCTCGCCTGATTAGTATCGTCTGCCCTTTCTCGGACTGCCAACGAGCGGAAGCATAATACCGGATTCTTAACAGGCGGAAACAAAAAGAAGCGTCTCACTCACGATCTTATGATGCAGGTGGGCCAATTCCCGTTCCGTCACCTTCCTCCTGCTCTGTTCCTGCTGTTGCTTTTTAAGACCGGTGATCTTGTCCACCAGGTACTTGCCGGGGAACACGAGAGCGTCCAGGCCCCTGCGAGGCATCTTTCCCGCTTCTGCCCGATGTCCTGCAAAAGAAAATCCACCCAGGAGAGAGGGTTGCAAATAAAATGTGGCCTTGGCGCGCTTTGGCGGCCGCTATTGGCTTGGCGAAAGAGGAGGTCGTTATGAGGGAAAGTCAGAGGATAGGAAAAACTTGGGAACTCAACTTTCCGTATAATAGAATGAAAGAAAGGAAATTGACAAAGAGTATCGGCATGCAATAAGGCAGAAGAATTTTTTTTTCAAAGTCTACTTCATAGACTGACAGCACAGTTTTCCGATTAGGTAACTATCAAGCTAGGGGAGAGGGGTGCAGGCAAGTCGATTAAAAAATGTTATTAGCCAAATTGCAAATAAATTGTAAAAATACAAATTTTATAAAAAAATATATTGGTTTTACACTAATTTAAAATCATTAAAAAATTAAAATATGGATGTTTACTTATTTATTATATATTAGAATATTCATTATTTATTTAGCTAATAATGTTATGCTTCATTTGACTAGCTATATAAAATGAAAACTTTGAATGTGATATTTCCCTATAATTTATCATAGTAGTTAAGGCTTCTACTTATAAATAAAGAAATCTGTAATTATTTAAACTAAAGATTGTTGTTATTATTTTAATCCTTTTACCATAATATACGTATTTAAAAATAAATAAATAGGAGCATACATTTTCAGGAAATTATTAAATTAAAAAACAGTACATAAATCCTTAACATATGCGTTTGAATTTTAAATATATTAAGCATGTTGAAATGGGAAACAAAATTGATGAGTTTTTAAAAGAAAATGCATTGTTTTGGACCGAAAAATATCTAAATCCTTCACTAACAATGCTATAATCTGTATATGTTGGAAATATTTTTATAAAGTGTGCTAAATTATATAGCAAATGTTTCATTCTATTTAAGTAATATCTATGAATAAATTTAAAAGATAGTAATTTTAATGTAAATAATAGTAATTGAAACTATGTATAAAATCTTGAAAAATTTTTAATGATTTAACCGTGATAAAAAAAATTAAAGCCTTCTCATTCAATATTTTTGATGAAATTTTGCTGTGCTAATATAACATTTAAAATTTTAAATATAAAAACTACTTTTTATGAAATATTTCATTATACAATTTTTTTTTACTTTAAAATATTTTTAGTTAAAAGGAGAAAATTAACTGAATCGTTTGTTGTTGTTTTGGAGAAAATTAACAACAGACAATTCAATTAATTTTCTTATTTTTAACTAAAAAATATTTTAAAGAAAAAAAAAGAATTATGTATAATAAAATATTTTACAAAAAGTAGTTTTTACATTTAAAATATTATTTATGTAAGGATTTTACTCCCGGCCAAAGCCGGATATAAACTAGTTCAATAAATATAAAATAGAATAGCATCTTTTTATATCATTTAAATTAAACATGTAGCAATATGAACAAAAACTAACCTTTCTATGAATTTGTAAATTACATAAGAATATTTCAAATAAAAATAGTTAACAACTAATAATTTCCGAAATTCTTTTTCATTTGAATTCAGTAATCTTGTCTTACCCGATTTGACTCTGAGACAAAAACTGTTCGTGACATAAAATCGCCAATAAATGCTCTTTAAAAGTGAACGTCGAACTAAACGATATCGAAACCTTGACACTACTTATAAAACGGCTCCTCTTTTTTGCCATCAACTTCCTTGTAAGAATTAAAAACTCATTGAAGGACAAAAAGCACAAAATCTCAGTCAAGCACAATAAAACTTGTTCTGTTAGATGTTGGCAAGGTGAAATTATCGTCACGAGTTGTTCGACACAGGATTCAAACTCCAATGATTCTAATCACTTACGAAATAATGTTATTTAAAAAAATTTCAAATCATCAGATAAAAATTACAAGCTTATTTTACGATATGTGCTTTCGGTTTGGTTTTGAATTTTTTTTATTATTATATCGCAAGAGCTATGAAATAGACAAAGCTCCTCCAAACAAAAGATTAACCCTTTGTACAGCTATGTCGAGTTTGACTCGCCTTTCTGAAGGATGCATCGCTTTATTTTTATGATTTAGTCGTAAGGAATATTATAATTAATATGATATACAAATGATATATATGATACCAAAATCTCTTACTTGGATTTTTAGAAAATCTGTAACTATATTTTTGAATTTCTTGAGGACTAAAAGGAACTCTTATACTGATACATGTATAATTATGTATCCAATTATTTTCCAGAGTACAAAAGGTTAAAATCATATTGTTATAAAAATATAAAAATGTTATAAAATATCAAAGTTAAAAGGTACTCAAAAGTATGAAAAAATTTAAATAAACTGCTTAATGGACTTTAAAAATGCAAACATTTAAACATAAGATGTTTTGTGAAGTAAACAGGCAATTGAAAAAAACTGGACACCATGGGCATTGAATGGAGCCATCATCACCTCAAACAATGGACACTTCACAAGAAATTAGATGATTATCGTAGAATATGGTGGATAGATGTATAGTAGTTGCGTTGTAAGTTGATTCAAGGTGTTGATTGAGAAAAGCGATTTCAATAATGCATGCATTTAATAGATTTAGAGAAGTGTTTGCAAAAGATAATCCTTTTAAAAAACACGAAATATCCCTTGACCGCTGAGAAAATTCCTGATTTTGACTTTTGGTAATGGAGAACACTGGACAATCTGGCATGGAAAAATGTCGCATATTGTAACATTTCAACCGAACGTTGCATATTCCGTTCGTCTTCTCAAAAGTAACACATCTCCGGTTTCTAGTTAGCTCGTTATATAGTATGGAAAATCAATTATTACAGTACCAGTTAGGTTATGCTTGTATTAATTATTTAAATTTGTTGCATTCACAAAATAAAATTCTACACATAAAAAATAAAATATTTACCTAAATAGATCATTATTCAGCAAGTTTTTATTATTATTTACAAGAGAAGGTAATTCTTATTTTTATAATTCTGAACGACATTGCTTTAGATTGAGCCACAAGGGACAATGTTCTCAGTACACATGTGTGCTTCTCACAGCATGCTTTATTATTGAATCTGACCATATTATTAACCTTAAATTCTGGTGTCACGATCACTTACCTAATTGACCGTATTTAGCCCATTCCGTTTTTGAGTTATCTAATTCGCATACTTTGGGAAGGACGGACAGACAGGTAGGCATTCCGAATAATTTCAGGAAGAGAGTTTTCGGCAATCCATTCAGGAGTAGAAATGTTGCTAGAGGCATAAAGAAGTGATACCCTTTTCAAGAATCCATTTTTCTGAGCGTGTCGTGTTAAGGAATGTTGACAAACGTGTTGGCAGTTATGAAGGTGTTTCTTTGAGGAAGGAGTATTCTTTATCCTTTCCAAACAACAAGTGTTGGTTTAGTTTAGTTTAGTTTAGTTATATTAACGTCCCGTTTGAAGCAGCACTTGGGCTATTTTGGGACGGAACTCGTAATTTTGAACCGCGGTCAGATGACGAGGACGACACCTGAGCTGGCACCCCCCTCTCCACACCACACCAGCGGGAGGACGTTTGGGCAGGACGGATTTAACGTGCAACTGACCCCCTTACACGACGGTTCTTCGGTGGAATCGGGTCTCGAACCTGAAACCCTCCGGTTCCGAAGCCGACACCGTACCACCAGGCCACCGCGGCCCCCAACAAGTGTTGGCAAAATCTGTTAAAAAAATGCGTATAAGACTAATATTTCAAATAAATCTTTTCTAAATTTAGTTATTTTTTTATCTTTCACTGTAATGACTGCTTCCTACCTGCTTGCTGCATATGATTCTAAAAACTAATTTTTATGGCAAATGCGTTTTACAAGCTCTTTATAAAACTTGCTTTAAATATTTAAATTTTATTGCTGCAAACATAAAAGATGAAAATAATTTCTACCAAATTCAGTGGATAATCTTAATAAGAAATGACATTTTTCTTTAAAATATTTTATTGAAAACAAAGATGCACTTAAGTCGTTGATTTTTAGACCGTAACGACCAAGATATGTGCTAGATCATGCGACCAAGACACGTTATTGCCACGTACGCTGAATAAAAAGAAATTTAGCTCCTGCGATATGATAACAAGATGGTCAAACTGCTAGCTGAGCCATAACGCCCTCTGATAGTACCAATGGATCTAATCTAACCATTTTTAAAAGAATACATGAAATATACACATCCTGTATATATACGTATCCAATCTAATCATACATAAAATACTTTTAAATGCCCTGCACAAATTTGCATAGCTGGCATCTTTACTGTTATTGCAAAATAACTAACAAACGGCAATGAATTTTTTTCTACAAATGCATTCCATTTTTATTTATGCTCTAATAACGATCTTTGTTGGTTGGAGGCTTCCAGTGAAAAGCACAAAGAACCCATATCGCCGAGCTATGCTCCATTTCATAGATGGAATTGTAGAAAATACGCCATGTGGCACCCGAACTAAACTAATAGTGTTCGAGTGACTATATGAATCAGAGAAAGAAACTGAACCTGGCTGACATAGAATAATAGCTGGCGGAGCCCCGACTTGTTGACACGAAATGCACAACAATATTATAACGATATTTTCATGATAATGCCAGATATCCGGAATATCGAACAACATCTTCGAAGTATCATACAATATCTAGTGCTTCTAGAACCGCCATGATGGTTTTCCTGAAGCATGTTTTACACGGAATAATTTGTCAGTTCTTATTTTAATATTTTCAGTGTATGTGAATATGTATTTGTCCTTCTGAATGCTCTTGTCTACATGTATCTGATAATACTCATCCATAAATAAAAAGCGAAAAATGCCATATCAAATGGTGTCCTTGACAAGTACAATACAGCATCCCATTCCAGTAGCGCACATCATTTGTGCTTATTGTTAATAGGTTGAGATTCGATCAATATGCCATGCAAGTAGCCGAACCTATGGCTCAGCCACTGCCGCAAACCCTGCCTGGTAAATTGTTCTAGTAAGACGATATTGATTACTAATCACTTAGTGATCTCTTAATCACCTGAACAAAAATGACTACAGTTTCTCCAGGTATCTTTTTCATGCGAAAGGAATACGTAGCATATTCATTATATATTAGATGAACTAGCTTCTACGGGAATTTACAGCTGGTAATCCGAAAATTGCGTTTCTTGGCAAGACGCATCCCATCTGAATACTAATTGCTTAATTAACATTATGTTTCGCCGTTTAGCAGTATATGAAACTCTCCACTCAGAGCACTTTCTTCACAAACAGTTATATATGTATTTTGTATTTGTTTTATGTATTCAAGGGCATTCTCTCATGGTATAGCAATTTCATACTTTGAGGATCAAAAAGAGATTTCTGATTAAATATATTTCAATTTAATAATCATTGGTAGATAATACTTGAAATTCCAAAAGTTTTACTCCTATTTAAGATTTACTCTTCAATAAAGCTTCAATAAGCTATGCATCCTAAGAGTTTTGTGTTTTCTTTAATTCATTTATTGTAATAAAAAGGAAAATGGTGCCAGACCGTACATATATCTATACACATCGCATCTCAATATTAAACGTTAAGTAATTATAATTATTTGGATATATTTATGGAAAAATATTGTAAACTCTGTTTAATTCAGATTATCTGAATACTTATATTCTGATTTCTGAAAAATTTAGGGGTTTTTTTTCCCTCAAAATGTTTATAACTATAAAAAATTAGAGTTTTATATTTCAATCAACAACTGCAAAATAAAATATTTTTAAACATAACTTTTTTATTAAATATTTTCTCAAATAATTGATATTACTAAACAAAAGAGCAGAACATTTCGAAGAAATGTACATAAAATGAACTTGTAAAATCACAAATAAATCGAACAGAATTTTTGACAGTTTTATAATTTTGCCAAAAATGCAGGAGCATTGATTAAAGAGCTGGTCGAGTAAAGGCACATATTGAAACATTTTTCAGCTGAAAGTTTCATAAGAATTAAAATTACATTTTCTCTGTATTCCAGAAATTAATGTATCGAAAAAAGTACTGTATCGTTCTGAGCAAAAATGTCGTAATATTATTCTTTTATAATGTGTCTTTGAACCAAATTCAGCATGGTATTTGAACTGAATTTGTGCATTGATTATAAATTTAAACTCCTCCCTCACCCCCAAAAAAATTAAATGAATTACACCACTGGTAATTTAACCTATCCATATGATTGAGAATGTGGGAATTTAAACGTCGTTTTTATAGTGATCTTACACCTACATTGCTCTTGATACGCATTTTTTTAATGAGATAAAGTTATACACCAAAATTGAAATTCTCTGTATTGTCTAACATCTTGATGCATGTTGTCCAACTTGGTGCTGCAACTTAGCTCACTTATTGTGTATGCATTCATGATTCCAGCATTAAATTTACATGTGTTACGCGAATACGTTCAGTGAAATATTAGAAGCCTGCCGTTAAAAAAGTCTAAGAAAAGCGAGTGCAATCATTCATTAATTAAGATTAATTTTCTTAGTATTCTTAATATTTTATTGGCGATTGTTTATAGATCACACAAAAAAATTGGATGGAATAAAGCTCATTTAAAAATAAGAAAATATGTACAAAGTCATTGTGCCTTGGCTTTTAAGAAAGGAAAATAAATAGGCTACTAATACGTTTGACGAAACAATGAAAACGGTTTTAAATTCCATCGCAAAAATGGGGAAAACTCTTAAAAATTATGTAAAAAAAACAATTTAAAAAATTATTAGAATTTATTTTTTTAAATGCATTTTAAATAAACTATCATCATTAAATAACTATTTTTTAAATATTAAAATGGTGTAAAAACACTTTGTGATATTTTCGCATATTATCGGGAAAAAAAAACCTTTTTTTTCAAAATCAAAATTTTAATCAAAAGTTTTCTAAATATCAATTTCTATCCCCTAATTATACTTGTGACAAATTTGGTAATTGTACTTCAAATAGTAAATTGTAGAAAAATTGAACACATTTTTCTTTATTAATAGTACAAATATAGAATACCTTTTTCTTTCATATAATTTGTAAAATCAAAAAAAGTTACAAAAGTATGTTTTGTAAAATATAAAGCTTTAAAAGTGCACATTTTTAAAACTCTTCATATTATTTATGCGGGCATCAAATTATTGCTTATCATACTTAAAGTGGAAATTAAATTATGTGAAGGTGCTATTATTTTCATACATGCTCCTCATAATCCAGAAATACCTCAAACATTCTATTTCGTTTTATAAATTATTAGTTGAATAAGTAAAAGGATTCCCGAAAGCAACGTGGCATCTATATATTAGGTAAAAAATATTAAGGAATTAAAAGTAATCATTTTTCTTTCGAAAGTTGAACTTTCCTCAGAATGTTTATATTTCATTACTTTAAGGAATGCATTTTAAAACTTAAATATGACCTGAAATTTCAATATTTCACTTGCCACCATCTAATCACAGGATCTTTCATTTCATATGGGTTTGGTTTAGTTTAGTTAGGTGGTAGTAGTAGAGCTATTTGGGACCGATCTTGTAATTCTGAATCCCGCTCAGACGACGAGAACGATACTAGAGCTGGTACATACCTCTCCGAGGAAACGGAAAAACATTTGGCTCACGACTCGGAGCTAGCATGCATATATACGGCCCGCATACACAATGGACGTTCAGTATTCATTTTTGAACCTATCCCCCCCCCCCCCTCCTGGCTTTTAGGTCAAGACCTATCAATGTTTCACCGCTACCTCTCCATTTCATAGAGGATCGTTCTCAAGATTTGAATTCATGTTTTCCGTTAATTTTGGGACACCCTTTAGAAGTGTTCAATTTATTTGCTAATTATGATAACTAACTCCTTAACTTTAATTATATAACAGAATTTAAAGTTCGTGTAAAATATCGAAAATTTATATCAGCTACTACCCCTTTGTCCTGTTTATCTTCTTTGTTCTTGGGGAAAGATTTTCTAATATGACTTTTTCTTGGTGTTTGTTATTGTTCAATGATGACAGTGTTTCTGCAATCTGCACGAAATGCTTTTCTGCTTTTTGCAACCCTTTAACAAAAGAACAGAGCGTAAGACTTGCTTGAATAGCATTCAAGTGTGGGAATCTGCGCCTTCTTTGTCTTTTTCTCTTCCCTGTCAGGCAAGTCAACCGACACGCGAAGCCATAAACTAAACAAATAACTTATTTCCAGGAACTGTATCACCGTTGATTTCATTTGTATGAAAGTTGCCACGAAATAAATCTCAAAGAGAAAAAAAAAGCCTTTTTCATAATTATACTTTATTCTCAATTCTATTACTCCCTCATTGTCTGGTATAAGGGGGATAACAAAGAGAAAATATTGCCGAAAATTCTCATCGTGATTTTAATAAAACTTTCCGTTTTCCCTGAGTTAGAAAACACATTTTTCGAATTATGTCTGCTCTCCCATCAGTGAAAGGGTTATCTCAAAAGCACTTTGGGGCAGGCGGATGAAATCTGGTATGTGTTCTTCACACTGGAAGTTTGTTCGTCTAGTGTTTGTCCGAATGCAAAAAAGCAAAACAATTTCAGCATGTAGAGAGCTAAATGGATAAAATTTGGTACACAGTTTAAGAGTCAAAAATGTAGGCCTTTAACAAATTTTGAACCAAATTCGTCAAAAGGCTCATCTCTTGTGTACATCTGCATAACTCAGATAAAATGAATTAAATAAAATTTAGTATATGACTTTTTTTTCACTAAAATTGTAGTTCAGTGTCAAATTTTGATTTCAAGTAGTCGAAAAGAAGACGTCTAGAATTCACTGTACTCAAGGTGATCATGTGCGCGACTCTAAAAATAACAATTTGAGCATTCACAGTTATCACGGCTTTGTTTTATGCGAAGGAGGGAGGGATGAATGATAATATCTTTAGAATTGAGAGTGAGAGAAAATGTCGAAGAAACCACTCTCGTTTATTTGTATTTGAAGCATACAAAATAAAATTTTAGAATCGTGTACTGTCATTGAAAGTATATAAGTTTCATTTCGAATTTCCAATTTCAAAACTCTAGCACATGAGGAGTGAAAAAAAATCGATTACAAAATTCCTTTGCAAAAAAATTTAATTAAACGTTATTTTTATTTTATGCTCGTCTGTCTTGCTGCGAGTACGGCAATTCAAAAACGTAGCAGGGTAGACGAATAAAATTTAGTATGCCTTTTACACAACAAAAATGAGGTTTTGTTGTGTAAAAGGCATACTAAATTTGAAATGTGGTTATAATGTGGTTAATTATAGGAATTTGAAATGTGGTTTTATCATTAGAGTTGTATATGTGTGAAATTTTGAAATAAACCGTGACCGTATGACGTTATTTAATCATATAAGCGCACAACTTTCACATCTGTGTGATCATTTATCATTGAAAAATCAAATCAATTTGAGTCAATTTTCTTAAGAATTAGGTCTACGATTTACTTTATTGATTTGTTTGCGTTTCCTGCATTTAAACAAGGCATTGCAGAATTTATGTTACAATACGAGCAATTTACTTTAACTTATTTCTTCTCTAAAAACGTGCAGTGCAGTATATAAACATATATGAGCTATCAGTACAAAGCCTTCTATTTTAACTCGATATATTACGCCAAATGCTTCTAAGATTCTCCGGGCCGCGGCCGCGTTTACATTCTACATTGCTTGAGATAAATGGAGGACTTAGTACTCCATAAGAAATGAGAAAATACGCATTATAACAGTGAGTTTTTGTATAAAAACTTTGTCTTCTGGTATTGGTGGACAAAAAAAGTGAGAATAGAACTCTGGCCAATCCGACCTCGCTTCCGCCACATTAGACCAAATACTCGGGAGTGTACTGTATTTTTAAAAGTAAGTCATCGTTAGTTTAACACCTCGCAGTCTTACAATGTGAAAAAAGGGCAGATCCATTTTCTCTTGAAAATGTGAGATGCATTCCAAACTTTACTTTAAAAAAATATTGAAATATAATCATAATTTTTTCCCATCGCGTTATACAATTCATGTTATAAGAGAATCCAGCGTCGTAGCTAGGAGTAAGTAGCGCTTGGGATAAAATATAATTTTCTTGCCCCCGTCGCTGAAAGTTGTTCAGCAAATGTGAACGTTGCCGGGGCATAGCATTATATTCCCGCAACTCAGACATATTTAAGCCAAACCACACTGAAACGTTCTCGCATCTAATAAAGATGTTATCTCTCTTCCCCAATATAAAATTATGGACCTTCGGTAAGTCCGTGAGCGCCACCAGGGCACAGATTTTTATTTTCAGCTTCCCCCACATGAGAACTATATGCTTCATAGTATAATAAAGAAAACATTTACTTGTAACCGCATGCTTTTGGCGAAAAAATCCTAATAATGAGCGATCTTTGGCAATTTTATTTTTGTATTTAATCTCAGGCAGGCAGTTGATTCGCTAGCAGTTAATTAATAGTCAAGAATCAGACAATCGAATAGATACTTTGGACTCCGTTTACCAGAATGACTGAAGCCAAAGTTTGGTATAGAACTACAATTATGATCATAAGATAGCAAATCGAATTTCATTTAACTCATTTTTCTGCATTTACATTCATGCAAAGGTACAGTTATACCTTTCGACAGATTAGGTTCAAAATTTAATGTAAACCTACACTTTAGATACTACTACTGTGAACCAAATGTTATCCAGCTCTTTACGTTTTTTAGTTGCTAGCTATTACTTTTTTGAAAAAAATATTTCTTTTACATTTTTCATTTGTATTCAGTCAGCCGGTGAAACAGACTTTCTCAGAATAAAATATATTAAAAGTTTAATTTTAAAAAATCTACGAATTTGATACAAGATCGTACACCAAATTTCATCCGCCTACCTCGTAGACAGGCAAGCATAATTCTAAAAATGTTTTTCAAACTTATGAATGAGTGAAACTTACAAATTCGTCAAAAGCTCGAATTCGAATTTTTTTATTGATTATAATAATTTTTTACACTTTTTCTGCTGTTCGTATAAAAGAAAATAAAGAGTGACATAAGACTGACTATAGACATTGACTATGGATGTTATGTTTACAAAATATCCCTCCAAATATATAACCCTTTTAGTCTCTTGTAACAACGCCACGGTGAGATTTTACAGTATATTATTTTTAAAGTCACTGATCTATCGATAATTGAAAGCCTGTAACATGGAGTGATGAATTTGGATTTCGTTTTAAACAGTTTCATAATAATCTAAGAATTCGGCACCACCTGCAATGGATCTAAAGATTCGATTGGAACTATGCAAAGTCAGCGCAGATCAAAAATTGCCTGACTTGTTTTGAATTGGCACCAAATATTTTCGCCCCATCTAAATATGCCGCTCTGTTAGATGATTAACTAAACTAATATAAATTCCAATCCATCAAATTCCAAGTAAATTAATTCCCAATTTATTAAAATTCCAAGTAAATTAAACTAAAGGGAAGGACAGAATACTTGAAAGGACTTCTGATCTTGCCTGGCCTAAATTTGATTACCACTAGTTCGAGCAATCCATTTAATTATGCCTATTCAAATGGTCATGGAGAAATTGCATTGAATACCTCCAGGATTTTCCAACAAAAATTAATAAGTACATCGTCCATCCCATGTCGCATCGCTTAGCTATTTTTATTTGCTGAATCTAGCTGTGCGATAGCGATTATTAAGACTAGAGGTGTAATAATTAGTTGCTTAAACCAATATAATTAAGTCATTATTATTTATTTCACTGCACAACAGATAAAATATATTCCATGTATTTTAGATAAAATTTCGTCAATTTAAGCATTAAATACTTTCTCTTTGTTTGATTTTTTTCATAATGATATCCGCTTTCAGGAAACTTGGTTATTTTTTTTGCTAGATTCTTTTATTCTTTCACATATATTTTTACAATAAGTGATTTAATTCCAAAAGAAACAAGAATTTTTTTTATTCATCCAATGTTTACGATAAGGCAGTATTACGAGTCAAAAAGTTCGAATTCGAGACTTTAGTAAATTTACGGGACCGATATTTTTGAAATTATGTCTGTCTATCAGTTAACACGATAATTTAAAAAAAGTTGAGCTAGACTGATGAAATTTGTCGTATGGTCTTTACAACAAATTTGTATATTTCAATCAAAATGAAATGGAATCTATTTATAAGTGTTTGTCTGCCTGCTTCACCAAGTGCACTACAAACAGCAAAGAGCAAAATAGATAAAAATTCGTATATAGTTTTACCATCAAAAGTGTAAATCTAAATCAAATGCTTCAAGGTTTGACTGTCAGTCGGTCTGATTAGTCTTGTGCGTGTAAACGCTACAGCTCAAAAAACACGAACTTAGATAAACAAAATTTGGTACGTGATAATGTCACTAAAATTGTAGTTTAATGTCAACTTATGGTTTCAATCGGCCTAGAAAAAGACATGCAAGGCGCATATTCGGTTTTCCTCATTATACTAAGAAGCACTAAATACTCATGTGTGAGACTCTGTAAACAAAAATTTGAGTACTCGTGGCCTTCATGGCCACGGAAAAAAGTCCAAAATTTTTTATTCAGAGAAGAGAAAGGGGGAATAAAATCGTTATTAATGAGTGTATTAGTGAACCATCATTTCCGGAGTTTTACTTTTATAGTTCGCTCATTTTATGTCAAATTAACTTATTTTATTTGATAATAATTCATTGAAGAATAAAAGTTTGTTCCGCGAAGAGTTTGGTCAGAATTAACGATAAAGGAAACAATTTTTACATTTTCTATCAGTATCGAAGTTTTTATTTTTTGTATATCTATTTCATTACTAGAACAACCACACTGAAAGCTGTCGCATGTTGAAAGTTACCATTCTCTTCTAAATCTGCATTGTATAAAATTTATTCATTGCTAAAAATAGTATTTATTGAATTTAAAACTTAAACAATTCATCGAATAAGCATCATTACCTACCCAGCTTATTCATAGATTATCACTTACATTAAATATTAAAAAGAAAGTCCAATTTACTGAATTTTTCATAAAACAAACAAAGGGAGTAAAATACATTCGTATTTTTATAAATATCTGTCAAATTATTTGTCAAGAAAAGATTTTATGGCAAATTTTACTTCAAGGTATAGAAATATTATTAATTTATATTTATTTCTAATCATTGCGTGTGAGCCATTATTTTTATGCATTATTTGCGAAATAATCAAAATTAGGTCAAGGTTTTACAAGAACATATTAACGATTAAATATCAGTTTTTATTTATAATTTTCTCAGATTAGCCAAAAAACAAGCTCAATCTGAAAATATGACAACCCTTACTTCCAAATAGCTTCAGTGACGTCACCCCAATAGACTCGCTGCCAGATCGATGTAACAGAAAAACTCAACGAGTCGTCTGTGATGTGGCTGACGGCATTCCATTCGCCAAACAAATTCCATTCCAGGTGTTCCATCAGTCGACGCTACTGCCCCAGTGGCGGTTATAAAAATACGCCACTTTCCCCTCTTGCGACTGGCGAGATTTCCCAATTCTTTACCTTTCACCGTGATTAAATCGGGATTCGGAATACGTTCTGCAGAGCAACACAGTCGCCATTTACTGATTGTTGTCTCATTTTGCTAATGCAAGTTGTTTTACGATTTGGCGTCATTGATTGTTCTGGTTCATTTTCTTTTCTTGGCCCTTTTGCGTTGGCGAGCAAATCTATCATTGAGAAATATCAGGTTTGGCCAAATGCATAAAAAATGATCGGGTTTATATCATATCCAGTTATGTTAGGAACAAGTTGCTTTATTTATTAATGGGGGAATGTGATGGATAACAGCGTAACGTAGCGAATCGAATAAGGAAGAAAGAAGTGACTGAACATAATGATATAGGAAATAAAAGTTGTTTGTGATGCTGGTTTAGAAGCTGGCATGCATACATAATTTTAATACTTTTTTGCGGAATTCTTGCATAAAAACTTTAAAAAAAAACGCAAAATATATATATATTTTTTTGTATATAAGCTAAATCAAATAACGTCGAATATTACTTTTGGGTTGAACTTTGTAATTTTAAACCATAGTCATGTAAAGAGGATGGTATTATGGTATTTAAATTTTCACGCCGCACCAGTTAGAAGACTGCAGACCCTTGTTATCAAATTTAGTATGCAGTAAACTGATATATGAGGAATCTTAGATAGAATAAGTTCGAATTCTAAACTAAAAATCTTACCACCTCGGTCCACATGTTCATTTGAACAAGATGTATGCTGTAATTGTAACCCAATAATTTTTAAACCGTCAGAATTAGGAATATTCGTTCATTTATAAGATGTCTTATATGCCATAAAAAAACATTTTCTTGTTTGAATTAATAAATGCACTACTAAAAAATACAATTTCTACACAGTCTTCAGGCTTTATTATTCATAAAGAAAACGCCTTTTATGTTACCTTATATGTATTACCCTCTTTCCAATGAGATATACCACCCCGTCTTATTTTGCAACATAATTAAAAAAATATATGCATGTGTCAAAATCTTTGATATCTCGATAAGATGAGCATTACCCCAACAAAATCGTTCACCCAACTATAATTTTCGCTTAATTAATAGTATCAATGAATTATATTAAGACAAAAACTCCACTGAGTGATGGAAGCTCACATGAGGAGCTGAAAAATATTCGGCTTCGAGACTGAATTACGAATTCTATACTAGACCCACCAAATACTTAGGTCTCTTGCATTTTAAATCTATCAACAAAAAAATGTTCTCTGTTAATTCAGTGAGAATGGCGAAGGAGAATTGACGTAGATGCTGCCCAGTCATCAGAACATGGTTCAAAATTGCGAGATTTATCCCTAAATAATGCCAATACTGTTTCGGGACAGAGTGCGGAAACTTATCAAATGAATCCAATCCGATTAATTTGAGTACAGTTGTATTTTAAAGAAAAAGAAATTTTCAGAGGTACGAATATCCAATGCAATAACAAAAAAAAAATCAGTATTGTATCTATTACTTGATTCTTTGAATTTGATTCGAAGTTTCGTCGATGTTTTTCGAGTAAATAAAGCCTTATTCCGTTTTTCATTTAAGTTTTTCTTTTATCAGAACGAATAATTTCGTTTTAATCAAATATTTATGCTTTTGTGAAAAAAAAATGGGAAGTATGGTGGGTTAACGGAGGCCTTGGAACAAGGAATTCTTTGCATCCAGACATTGCTATTGTTGAAAGAAAGTGACATTACAAAAACAGTTACATATTAAGCTTGAAGATGTCATAAAATATTTACAGTGAAACCTCTCTTAACGAATACTTCTCATATTGGGAAATTCGCATTATGAGCAAGACGAAATATGGAAACAAGGACTAAGGACAAGCGATGTTTCGCAGAATGAGAGAAGTGAAGACATTGTGATGCTACATGCTTATTTCGAACATCATTATAGAGAGCTCATTTGAAGAAGAAACTTAGGCCAAATAGCGTTATCGAAGACGACTTCGATGGGCTCAAGCAATCCCTGTGAAGCTTTAATTGACTAATTTTTGCCTTTGGCCAAGAGTGTGACAGTAGAGGTGAAAGCAACGACATCGATGAGGTTGTGAAAGAACATAGTCAGAACTACCGAATAGTTTATGGAGCTTCATTTTGTATCACAGCAAAATGCTGCGGATGAGAATCGCTCAGGAATGGAGGATTAACAACCTCAGCTGAGGCAACAAATTTCCAATGAAATAAGGGAGGTGGTGAAAAATAATGGGAAATTATTGCATCGCATATTGAGAAACATCACATTGATAAGGCTGTGTCTATGCGTTGATTTAAATTATAATGTTCTGTCACATTTTCGCCACATTTTAAAGCATAATCAAAGACAAATGCCTTTGGACAAATTCCTTGAAGAAAAAGCATGCATTATAGATAATAAATTACATTATTATAAATTTCAGGTTTTTTTTTTTTTTTTTTCAGAATAGAACGCATTGTCCTATTTAAAATATGTTCTTACGGGGAAAATCCTACTCGTGCTGTTTCGCTAAAGAGTGTTTCGCATAGTCAGTAAGATTCAAAAACAAATTATGTTCGTTAAGCAAAGTTTCGCTTCATTAATATCGAAAAATTACAATTAGAATGCAAATTTCCTTTGGCTTTACACTAGATCATTGAATTGAATATTCAGATAGCAACGCATACATGATTTAAAGTAGTTTTATTTTTAATCAAAATATCAGTTTTATTAAATGTTTCACCATAAATTTTGTTATAAAATATTTTTTAAACATATATTGCATGAGACTTATTTTTGTATGCTTACGTGCTAATCAATAGCTGAAATTTGAACAACTGTATGTATTTTTATAAAAGTAAGTAGTGTAAAAAGTAATTTGCTTTTCACTTTTTTCCCGCGCTTTATAAATTTGACTTATTTAAAAAATAAAGTTTATGATTTCATTAAAAAACTTCTTTTAAATTTTTAATCTTTTCTATTTTGCCAACATTTTTTGCAATTTCAGTTCCTTCTTTAGATGAAAATATCAGTCGATATTGCGAAATAATGCTTTAAAATGTTTATATATTTTTGGAAGTGACTGCATAAAATCTACAGAATTCTGTAGAATCATTCGCAGTTTCTCTTTTAAAACCGAAAAATGCTCGCTTGTTAAATGATTTTAGACATTAGATTTATAATATTCGTAGAATTCTAAAAACTTTCAATTAATACGAAACAATCACCATAAAAATATATCAACCTTTATTAAAAATATATCTATCAAATAATGAAATCAAAAATTTTTATTAAAAATACGTATATTTAAAGTTGGTATATTTTTAATGTTAAGGAAGTGCTGCCTCTCTGCACCATCGAATCAAATGCTAACAGCTTTGATAATATAGAAAAGAATCATTTTTTAATTTCATATACCTGGAAAATATGCACAAATACAGAACTTCAAGGAGACTCATTTGCGTTTTAAACCAGCTGGAGTGCAGTCCCCAAAAATCCCTCGCATACCCGCTAATAAACTTCTTATGCCAGAGAACTCATTGCATGGCATTGGCGTACAATAGTTATGAAATATTGATCCTTGGCGTGAATTTAACATTTTTAGTGAATCGAGTATGATCCTTGACGAGTGTTTTGGCGATTAATCTCTCACATGCGGTCAAAAGTATCCAAAAATTAAATTTGGGTTTCAGATGCGTTTTTCTCAACTGATTGAAATAAAAATTTGATATATGTAAATCACTGAGGTTCCATGGCGTTTAATTATTTCTGAAAGTTCAGACAAACAGACAATCAGCCCTCGTTGGATTTGGTTTAAAACTTGACATGCGTCTTAGATGTTAAATCTGTGTACCGAATTTTATCTATCTAGCCCTCTTCGTTTTGTAATGACAGAGTTAAATTATATTCGAACAGCAGGACAGGTGCACTTCCCCTCAACAGATTTTATTCAAAATTTGATTTTAAAAGAATCTACAAATTTAATGTAGAGATCGCATACAAATTTTAGTTGTCTAACGCAAATTTTTTTTAAGTTATCTTTGTCACAGACAGACAGACGGACAATTCCCAAAAATGTGTTTACCGAACTCAGTGGATATTCGTCAAATCTTGAATTCTAATCTTTTGACGATAATTATACTTTCTCTATACTACGTGAACGAGAAAGTAAAAATGGGACGCATTCCTCTCTTTTAAAACAATTTTCTTTAAGTAACGTGATATAGATTCTTTAACGAATAAAAGGTAAAAAAAAAACATATAAAGGGGAGAAAACAAATGATCTGAAAAAAAAAAAATTGAAACTATTTCATAGAAAGTAGGTTTTTTTACTTTTTATCATGATCCATCTTTGAATAAAGATTTAATCTTCACATTCAATCTTTATTAAACGGATGTAGAACCGAAAAGCTATAAAGAGAAAAAGCGATTACACCCTAATTCTGCTACTTGATCTTCCTATTCGAAGTTGGGCTCGTAAAATTACGCTAGAATTTTTAACGACTGTTCTCATCTTTAAACTATTTTAACGACACAACATTTTTCATTAGAATGAATAATCTTTAATGGCTGTTTAAGTGCGCTTTGGAAATAATGGCGCTCCCCACTTATCGAAATGTGAGCCGCGTTAATATTTTCGGTAAATTCGGGAGATAATATCTAAAGTACACTTTTATGAGCTGTAAAACAAAAGTCAGCGGAAAATGCTAGCGACAATATGCCAGTATCGAAAATCCTTTAAAAACTTTTGAGAATATTTTAAACATGTTTATGTCCAGGTATTTTTTTAAAAAGAAAATCATATGGGATGTTATGATTGGAAATGCAAATTTTAGTTACCTGTGTAGTTTATATCTGTTATAAAGTTATTGTTAAGAATATATCACCTTTTTAAGATGCATATCCATCAAGCTGTACTAGTCATATTAGAAGAATATTTTTGCCTTTCAAAATAGTTTGAGAACCAAGATTTGATATTATTCGATATAAATGTACATCTAATTGGTATAATTTATTTAAGCGTGAAAACTAATCATCAATAAAGAAGCATAAACAGAAAACTAAAAATATTAAAATAAAACGATAATTGTGTTAAAAGTTGTGTAAGTAAATATTTTCCCCGAAACTAGTTAATGAGCAAGACAAAATGGTTTACAAACAATTAACAGAAATATTGCTTCCGGCTCAGCAGTGTTGAATAGGATGCAGATCATTATAATGCTCAGATAATTTTTATCTCCTTTTAACATGTTTTTACTAACTCACTTTTTTTTCTCTATATGTTCAGTACAAATTTTGCGACAGATTTTAAATTAATTTCCCAATGAGCTAGTGAACTGAAGCTTTAAACATTGCAACATTGTTTTGCTTTCTTCTCTGTCTGTTTCGTAGAAATTTTGCATCGATTAAAAACTTTCATTACAAACAGATGACGCCATGATAAATCATTAGCTCATCGGTAAGTTAGTTTAAAATCGATTGCGTAACAAAAAATAATTATTTAAATAAAATACTACATCCATAAAAAATTTTTAAATGGACCAAAATAAAATAATATCTTCTAGACCCATACAGATTTGTAACCGCATAAAATTCCTAATCCATACAAATTTTCAGGACAATAAAATTCACAACCACAAATTTTCAGGACAATTTGTATGAAGTTAGGAATGTGTATGGGGCTAAGAGAAATTATTTTATACTTTTAATGCGTTTTAAAAAAGTGGTACATAAAATTTTTCATTTAAACAATTCCTTCTAAATCACTCTTCGTAGCTTTTAAAACGCATTTCTTAAAATATTTTTGAATTAAATGTACTACTGATGAGATGCCTATTTCTTAACTATAAAAATTCTCCAATTTGTTGATTTTTACAGTTGTAGCAGTTGCATTACAATTCAAATTCTGTCTCCTTGCCGGGATGTCGTCGGAACCAGAGGGGGAGGATGTAGCAGTTGCATTACTCTTATCTTCTTTTTTGGATACTAGATGGCGATGCCTTATTAGGCCATCCCATAGTGCATTGCGATTGTAATTAAAATGAGATGTGATGCTGAACTATGAAGCCGTGCGCGCGTGAATGTCTTGTCTTTGTGTTAGTGTATGTTTAAGTGTGTGAATGTGATTATTAAAGAAATGTTTCCAACAACATTCGTCCTGTTGCTTCCTGCACAGATCATAATAATCAACATACCACCACATTGGCGCCCGACGGAAAAGAATTTGTGAGGAAACGAAAGTGACGTCATCCCGACCATCACAAGAAAAGTTTCCCGCCACTACACAGTTAATTATTGGGACTATATAAACGTTATCAACCTCAGACCAAAGGTATAAGAAAAAGCATTTATGTGATTTATAGTTTTAACTTTTTATCAAGGTTTCATAAGAAGTTTTTCTGTCAATGATAAAAAAATTCCTTTGAAGCTGCTCAGCTTCAAAAACGTGTTACTTCCGCTATAAAAGATCGCCAATTCCATTTGATTACTATTTAAAAAATGTGTTTATATTTAACTCTGCATTTGAATTTTTTTCAAATAAAATTGTGTAAAAAGATCAAAATAACTGTTAGGATGATGATCTGACATTTTGTTCACCCTTTATTATTTAAATGTGATATTTTGAGCACTTGCATCATAATTCAGGTTCCATTTTTTCCAATTAATTTTGAAAGTAATGCATCTAAATTTATTTAAACAAATGCTCTTAATAAAGAAAGGGATTTCCATAGAAAAATGTTAAATAATTTATATAATCACATTAAATGCAAACTAAATAAAATTTGAGAGAATAATGATAACAAAAAATAGAGTATTGCCATTCAGTGTACCATATTTACCACAAAGTTCAGATTATTGTGAATCACTCGTCTAGTTGAATGTTATTAAATAAATCGAACTTGCATCTATGGCAAGAAAAATGGAATAATGACTCAACTGGTAGAAATATTTATCAAATTATCCCCAAAGTCTCCCTTAACCCAGCATCATAGAACAACCAAGATATAATCTTTACAACCGGCCATGGCTCTTTCCCTTCTTACTGCAAGAGATTCCAAATCACCGTGGCTGCGCAGAAGCGGGCGATCCACTTCATTATGCCACTAGCTGCCTTCTCACCACATCTTTTCATCTTAGAAAACCATTCCACGACCTCAAACGAATTTGATGGATCAACATGACACACAAAATGTCCAAAATCTAAACTAGAAATCTGCGATTTTTGCAAGATAACGATATGATCTCCTCCGACCCAAGCCCAGAATAAATTTTTGTCTCTTTTCTTAATCATGCCCTTCTCCAAGCAATATTTTCATTAAAATTCTTGAACTCATATATGAGTTACCGTGCTCACAGACAGACAATTCCAAAAACGTTCTTTTCTATCTCAGAAAAGTTTGAAACGAGGAAATTCTTCAAAATCTCGAATTCGAATTTCTTTGATTATTACAATGCTTCTACATTTTGTATAGAAGAAATGTTAAAAAAAATTCACCAGAACAATGCCATTTATTTGTATAATCACTGAGTAGTATTTTTCTTTCCCTTTCGACATTTGATTTTTTTTAATCCAAAACAACCTGTACTTTTATTCGAAAAGATTTAAGACATTGTCACAAACAATTCAACATCTAGGCTGTCTCAAGTATGTTCTATTTTCTATCATAACTAATCCTTATAATTAATCCGTGTTTGTAATTAATCCCTTCGGTCTTGACAAAAAAAAAAACTTTTTATTTGATAAAGACATATGACCATCGCGAATCATCAGGATGAATTAATCCTATTTTTGAAGTTTAGTTAATATATTCCTCTTGGGGGAAAAGGACATCAAAGGCGGAAGTTTATTTCCTAGCAAAAAAAAATCAAGTTACTTTTCTTTTCTGTCGCTGAAAAAACAGAAAAATTCAATTAATGCTCTAGTTTCCCATAAAAGCACTCTTCTGGTTAGTTAGTAGCAATTTTATTACATTCAAGAGTACATTCACCCTGTGTTCTTTAAGAAAAGAATGCATTGTAACATGATTTTTCTTTCTTATGATTATGCAAGAACAAGAAATCCATATTTTTCTAGATTCTCATGAATTATACCACAAAAAATCTTCACTTTAACGTATTAATACGCTATTTCTTAGGAAGATTTTAAATAAGAAAATTAAAAAGGAAGGTTTTAGGAAGATTTTAAATAAATTTTAGCATTTGTTTGCTTAGTTATATCGTGTTATCTCATTTCGAATGGTTTATTATTATTATAATATAATCATTTCGCAAACGATTTTTTTCAGATTATATGAATCCACTTTTTCATTGCAAACGATTTTCTTTGTCTATTTTCTCTATATACGAATACTTAAATACGAATGGCAGCTTTTGAAGAATCATTATTATCGAGTAGCTTTTAGGCAATTATTTTTGGAAAGAATTTGTGTGATGTCACAAACACGCGACTAATATAGCTGCGAATATTATTTAACATCTAATGCTTATTATATACCGTCCGCATTTCTTCTTTAAAATATGCAAATGAATTCAAAATTAAACTGACGCTACACATATATTCATATGAGAATATAATTATTATAATGCTATACACTGAAAAGCAACCATATTTTTATGGATTTCTGAATTAGGGGAGACTTGGGAAATTCTGCGCACCTAAGGGAGTTTTATAAATTCAGTAATGACTTTTCACAGACTAGTTTTCAATATTCATTAAGTACAAAGTGAGAGCGATTTTTTTTATTTTATCCATTTACTTTTTAAAAATATAATTAATTTTCTAAAAAGCATATGTGTTCAACACTACTCCATATGGCGAATAATTCTGGTAAAGAGTGGGGAAATTCTGCGTATATGGCTTTGAAATTTTGTGAATTAGAAATAAAGGCATTGTTTCTTACGAACTCCATAGACGTAAATATAATTATTAATCAACTTTTATCTAAAATTCGAATATTACTAATATAAAGAATAATTTGCTTAAATAATGAGCAAATTATAATAATACTAAAATAAAATTATAAATTCTAAGTATTTATAATTAATTTAAAAATACTAAAAGAATAATTTGCATAAACAATGAACTAGCAACATTAAACGAATTTATAGTAAAGTTAAAATTCAAGCAACTTTCACATTCGCAACAATTTTTTTGAGTTTCATTAGAGCAAATTCAGTAATTAAACTCATGTACCATCTTTGTAATTTTCCAAAGTATATTCCTACAGTATTAAAAGCACAAACCGTAGCGGCGTTCTTTATAATTTAGAAGAATATTGAAGCAGATAAATTCATATGGAAATTATTTTTAAAAAACATCTGTTCCTTTCAATAGCCGAGAATTCTCTAATAAAAACGAGAAATTAGAAGATAAGATTTATTCTAAAGCATATTCCTCCACAATGTATGCAGATGGTCAAGAATTCATAATTCAAATTCCGAAAAACCGAATTAAAAAAAATTAAGTATGAGCTTATGATGGCATCGGGGGATATAGATACCTTTTTGGCGCTAGCTCAAAATGTAATGTATAATTAATAAAAAAGCATTTATTCCTTTAAATTTAGGAACAAAACACAGTTTAAATATCTTTCAAAGCAATGGCGTAAAACAGATTATTAATCAAAAGACGCATAATGGAAGATTTAATTAACCACTCTGATTATAAGATATTTAATTTTAAAACACAAATTCATTTTAAAGTAATATTTTTAATGTTTTTAGATATGACATTATTATATAGATTTGAAAATAATGTATAAATCTCAAATAAGAAATCATAAAAATAAGAAAATAAATATAAAATAAGAAAAATCATATTTATTTTGAATGCTAATTATATATCTTATTTTATATACAAGAGGTGTTCAAATGAAAAGGTACGAAACGACACTGTGGGTATAAATGAAGACTTTATTCAACCACCACCATAGGCCACATTTTTACACCATAGGCCTGAGCACAACGATCCCATTGATTAACGAGCCGAAGAACTTCTTGTTCCCAGAATTCATGTGGCCGTGACGAGACCCAGTCCTTCAAAGCGTCCTTGAGTTAGCCGTCCGAGTTAAAGCGCTTCCTTTTCAGATGTTTTTTCAGAACCATTAGCTCCATTGTGTACTGAGAGACACTTCGAAAACCACGCAGGTTCATCAAGACCGGGACTACTCACGGAGGGTGTGATTCTGCTCCATGATAACGTGCGTCCACACGTCTGCAGGGTCACACACGCGGAATTGGCCAAGTTCAAGTGGGAGTAGTTCTACCGTCCACCCTACAGCCCGGACATATCACCCTGCGATTTTCATGTGTTTGGTCTCCTGAAAAAACATTTGAAAGTGGAGCACTTCACCTCGGATGGTGAACTGAAGGACGCTGTGAAGCACTGGGTCTCGTCACGGCCACATGAATTCTGGGAACAAGAAGTCTTTCGGCTCGTTAATCAATAGGATTGTTGCGCTTAAGCCTATGATGTATACTTTGAATAAAGTCTTCATTTATACCCGCAGTGTCATTTAGTACCTTTTCATTAGAACACCCCTTGTAATTCATACGCATGCAAGTGGGCGTTTGATTTTTTTTAAAAAATCTTTAATTGCCGTTTGACATGTTGCTTATCTATGAATGTTAAACCCACCTTTATAAATTGAATGAAGTTCATTTAATGTTAATGTTATGACAAGATAAATTCGAATTTTTTCAGTGGAATTCAGAGCGTCTTCATCAACGAAACTACTGCAATTAGTCAAATGATCATTTTTCAATTGCAGTTTCACTGTAGTGATGAAGTTTTAGTGTTAAACGCGGATTAGTTTAGTTCAAGGCAAATTGAATAACTTAACACATTCTTTTTTAATCATGGTTTAAATCAAATCTAATAATTATCTTCTATTAATTCATTATAATGCAAAAATTCCGAAATCGAAAGTTACCTTCGTCTTTAAGTTTTAAGTTTCTTTTCAATAAGAACAAAGAAATAATGACCGAGGCAGGAAAATGTGCAAATTTTAGAAAAAGGGGAAAGCAACATATAAGAAATTCTGCGTTCTTTGCGCAGAAAATCACTAAATATCTTTATAAATAAATCGGAATTGAAACGAAACGTCGTATAAATGAGAAATATATAAAAGTTGCTTTATTTCATTTATATTATTCCATCATCAAATCTGATTATTATTAAACATGGAAATCGTTTTCTAGCGTTGCGAAAGATAATCATTGTCACTGCACGTCAACTTTTTAATTTCCTGACTAACCACACGTAACCATTATTTTGCCTTTCTTATTATATGGAAACACGGCAGAACAATAAAAAGTGACAATTAACTTCACAGCAGGGAAGCCGTACGAATGTTCTACGGTTCTTCCGCTTCATTTTGTAACCTGCAGACGATTCTTTCATGAAGTTGCACGAACGAATAAAGAAAAAGAAAAGAGACAGAAAAAAAGTCAGAGAAAGATCTCTTCTGTCTAGACTAAAACAGAACAGCAAAATTCAAATACTTTTCATCTGTCATAAAAGGCTTCTTCAACGTACTACACGCTCTAACATCTCGTGAGCGGTAACCTAAGTCTTTTCGTATTTAAAAGTTTTGTTCTCTATATTTGCTTTTTGTTTAATATTCCATTGGACTAAACAGTAAAAGAAAAATGTTAAGTTATTTTAACGCATTTTTTACCTGAAATATTATTTTAAATAAATAAGGAGCCTTTCATTGTCTGGCAGATTTAGACGGAAGACGCCATTTCGTCTCTTTTCACAATTTGAATTGCAATCTTTTATAAAAGAAGCTTTCCTGAAACTTTTAGATATTCTTATAGATGTGTTACGCCTTTTCCATAAAATATTGAACTTTGTATTAAGTTGTGAAAGCTAGATGGATTCGATTTTAATTTTCTGAGTCCCGCATCAAAGCGTTCTGTACTTCGTAGTATGAATGGTGAAATTCGAAGCTGTATTTTGAAAGTCCTTTTTCGACCATATGAAAGCACAATTTTAGCAGCAAAATCACTTTCATTTATCAAATTACTGCGTTTTTTGAATTAACAATGATGCTCAAGTTCAGACCGACAATGGGAGATTTAACCTAAAAATTGATTAAAGCCTATACTTTAGATATTGAAACTATGTATCAATTCCATGTTTAAACACGCTAAAGCATTTGGTGCAGAAATCGTGCTTATTACTAATTGTCGAATATAAACAAATCACTATACAAACGTTTGACTACTTCAATGAATGTTTTTACACTTGAACTTAATTCAACGTTTCGCTAATTAATAGAGTTGCAAAATGTTATTAAAAATGCTCTGCAAAAGAGTTTGCTGTGTCGCCAAAACTTTCATTCACTCAAAAGAAAATGTAAAAGAAATCCAAAATAAGCATCAAAAAATTTGAGTGCAAAAATTGGCTTAATCGAAACCAAATGGGTAATCGCTATGACTTATCTATGGAAACTACTTACCATATCTGCCAAAACTATTCTTTAACAAAATCGGCTTTTACATTATTTTAAAAGTCAATGAATTACCTTTTGAATGATAGTTTCATTGCAATACAATTTTTTTAAATAATTTTTTAATGTAACACACGATCTGCGACTATGATTAGTTGAAATTAAATTCCGCTTGCTTATGTTGCTTGTAAAATAAATCTTTGCCAATAATCCTTTAAACCAAGTAGGAAATCCAGTTTTCAGTTTCCCCACCAAAATTGTGTAATTTGAACTAAACACCAAACTTGGCTATCAAGAGCATTTGTTAACTGCGTTTTTTAATGCTATGATAAAATTCAAACTCGTCCATCACAACATTAAGTCACGTGTTTTTAACAGTGTTAAAATTAAGGTTTCAAAAAATTGCTTTCCTTGGACATCAACTTCAAACTAGAATTTTCACTTCCATTTTTATTTTATTTTTATTTCTTAGTGTACTCTTTAATTTGCACTCACAGTAATTTATCATTTTATTCTGTCGTATTAATAACAAAGTGAAACTTTCAAAAAACTTCATGCCATATTAATAGTTTAACAGTCTAAAAATGTCAATAATTTAGGCAAATAAGTAGGTCGCCAAAGGCTTCTATTTTCATTTATTTAAAAAACCAAAATTACAGCCAAATTTAGATCTAAAATTTTACATTTTCTACTTATGTTCACATACATGCGAAAGTGTAGACAGACAGTCAATTCTTATTGAATCAGCAATGATCCCAAAGTAAAAGCAACTTAAGACTTCTGTCTTGTCTAAATATTCATAATTTTGTATTAATCTATTCTGGAATGTTATAATGTAATCAAAAAGAAAAAAAATACCTGTGAAGAAAGCAGTAATATTCTCATCCTTTACAAAAAACTCGCACACAAAAATTGCAAATACAAAAACAAGGAAAATATCATACCCTCCCATACATGATCAGACCATCTCAAGAAATCAGTGCATTTTTCCACCCTTGGGCATTATCTAAACATTTTAAAGAAATGCCACAAGGATTTATACTGAAAAAATATAAAGAATATTCGAATCTCTAAATCGAAAAATCTTAGCATGATTATCCTTTGAAAGTACTTAATCTATCTTTATATTATTTTTTTTAATTTATTCTTGATCATATAACAGTGACAACACACATCCAAAAAATGCATTTAATATCGTAGCAAAGCGTGTCAGCATAAATAAAATAAGCAAAAAGAAGAAAAAAAATGAAGAGTAATGCTGTAAGCCATTCTTAAAAATCTGCTAAAATTAGAGAAAATCTGTTGCAATGAAAGTATTATCACTCGAAAGTTTTTTTTTTTTCTTTTCCATTTCAAAATGAAAATTCGACTTTTTTTACAATAATATACTTTGATGTTATTGATGTCAAAGTAAAGTTTCGATTGATTTTTAATTAAAGTTGTATTTAAAATTTGAGAGAACTGACAAAGCACCTTCAACCCAAACACTCCCTCGAAGTAACTACTTGCCAAATTTAGTAGCTCTACGTTCTGCAGTCTGCCTTGTAGAGAGTTTTGAATGAATTTTTTCGCCAAGGAGGTAATAACCTATTGAACTGTATACTTACTTACAAATATTACTTTACTAAATGAACAACCAAGTGGCTTTAAGAATAGAATGATACATGAAATTAAGTCTGAAAACCACACCTGAACAAAAAACATCTGAGAAAATTAAATAGGGAGAGGAAGAAGGGTAAAAAGAACTAATATCTTAATGTAGAAAATATTCTTAGAAAAAATATTTTCTGAAACAATAAAGGATCTATTCTCACGTAAAACATTACATTTATGTTTCTACAACCCTTAAAGATAGAATCAATACCGTTAAAAAAAGGTTACCTTCAGAATATCCTTAAAACAGATATTTTGTCCAAGAAATACTCTACATGCAGAAATGAATGTTGCCAAAATATTTTACATCAGGAAATTTCGATTTACAGAAAATCTAAAACAAAAATAAGTTAGAGTCTATGAAAACCTGAAGATAGAAAACTCACGATCTTATTCTCAAATTTTATTTTCATTTTGCAAACGATTCGAACGCAGGAAATATATTTCGTAATTTTGAGAAGACAAGTTATACTGGAGACTGTATACTGACGTGTATCTGTAACTGACGCGTAACTGTATACGTGCTTCAATTGAACTTTTATCAAATATATGTATTTTTTTTATGTAGAACATTTTTTTATGTCGGTATATTGTGAATCATGACTATATTAATCATAAAAAAACTAAAGTATTTGTATGAGTTCTGCATTTACACATTACTAAATGATTTTAATTTATATTTCATATTACAACGAACATTTTTTTTACAAATTATAAATTGCTTTTAAATAATTTCTTATATTTTTGAGGGTTTATTGTTGAATTAAAATACATACATGACTTTTTTATTATTATTTTTGTTACCAGACTAGCAATTTGCTTATTATCAAGCATGTGTCCAGAAAAGAAAGCGCTTGATATGCAAATTTTTAATAAAATGCGATTATATGTAAATGTATTTAACGAGAAACGCTTGCAGAATTGGAATTTTGTGACTAATTTTTTTTATCGCTTCTTAATGTGTTAAAAGTTCAGAAATTCCATAAAGATTTTTTTTTTGTTTTTGTTTCAGAAAAAAGTTATTTTAATAATATTGCAACTTATTTAGCAGTTAATTAATTTTAATAATTTTTTAATGCATATGTGAGATTCCTTTCGGTATTGAATTTAAGAAAATCGTAATATTCCTTAACAATTATAATAATGGAATTGTGAAACATTTAAAAATTTAAAGTAAAAAAAAGTGAACATTTTTTAAAAACATACTTTTATTTGTGTGCTTAAATGAAAAATTATTAAAATTTTGGAGGTTAAAACAAAATCGTAGAAGTATTATAATATAAGGTACTACCAGAAATTTTTAAAAATCCTTAAAATAATAAAAACAAAAACAAATATAAATATTAAAATTATATATAATTATTTAATTACATTATTTAGATTTTTTTCCATCAGCGTCACAACCCATATTCACATGTGAATTGGTCTCCATATTCTCCCTCCAAAAATATAATACTTCAGTATTAATCGCATACTCTAACTGAACATAGTTACGATCTTTGACAATAAATTACTTACATACACTTAATATATTAATATCAAAAGTATTTTCTACTTTTCAGTTCACTGTAAAAAGCAGATTCCATAAAACATTTTTAAATAATACCATTATATACTTACATACCAGTATTTGTTATACAAGTATATCCTTTTTAACAAGCAATATATATACATATAGGTACCATAAGTAACGTAAGAAAAAGCTCGCATAGAAATAATAGTCCAAGGAAATAAGGAATTTCGAAACTATTGGTAGCTGGAAGTGTGTATATTTGCAGGGCAGAAACAATAAATGGGGCTTTTTCCATTCCTTTTTTAAACATATCTTATGCAATTAAACAATGTTTTAATTACAGAAAGTTAAAATATTCATTTTTACATGTATACGATCTAAAAACATAGAAAAAATACGCAAACTTTATGTGTTAGCTTTCACGATAACGATAAAAAATTTCTCCTGATTTAGAACCTACTTTCTGCTTCAAAAAACTTAAAAACAATCAAACCGAAACAATCTACATATCATTAAGATGATCCATATATGTATATGCGTGCACGCTCTAAAGGCCAGTCCACCTGAGCTATAACTGTTTACATTTTGAACAAATAAACTTTACAGAATCGAGATATGTGCAATAGTGGGAGATTCTTTTGAAATTTTACTCAATTAAAGAATGAATGCGTGAATGTATTTTTTAATAGCTTCCGAAAAGTGATACAAAAATTATTTTTGCACCATTTTAAAAGTCGAAAAATTGTCTTTTTAATGGTGCCAATTTAGCAGTGTAATTTCTTATTCATTTTTGACAGTTTTCAGGCATAACATTTTTTAAGTTATTTTTAAATAATATTCTTTTTAATGCAGTGAAATTCAAACCACATTTTCGTTAATTTGTATATAAATAAAATCCTACAGATATTCAATAGATTGATTTTCTGTCAATGTTAAAAGCAAAAGAAAGGTTTTATTTATTAACTATGAGGTTCACATATAGAATGTAAAAAGGAAGTTGCAGCACCACGAAAGAACAAAGTGGAATTAGAAGACTGATTGTTAAAAAGTTACGTTTTTAATGGGCATTATGATACAATTGCGATTTCATTAGAAATGCTCAATAAAAAGATCAGTTTTGGTTGGTTTGGTTATATTAACGTCCCGTTTGAAGCAACATTAGGGCTATTTTGGGACGGACCTCGTAATTTTGAACCGCAGTCAGATGACGAGGACGACACCTGAGCTGGCACCTCCCTCTCCACACCACACCACACCAGCGGGAAGACGTTTGATCATGAGGAATTTAACGTGCAACAGACCCCCTTACACGACGGTTCTTCGGTGGAATCGGGTCACGAACCTGAAACCCTCCGGTTCCGAAGCCTAAACCTTACCACCAGGCCACCGCGGGCCCGAAAAAGATCAGGTGTAAGGCTATTAAAATAATTTGGGTTAAATGTCTATCACAAGTTGATGCTTAAAATTACTTTGTTAAGCGAGTCATTAACATGCAACTTGTTTGGAATTTAAATGGAATTAAATACCAATATTTCCAACAAATAAAATGATCGCCAGAGGCGGCTAGTGAAAAAGAACTGTAGAATTATTTTTAAAAATCCAATATAGATAACACTACAAGATGGTCCGAGAACATAAAGTTAAACATAAAATGCTGTTATGGTCGTTAAAATAAAAGTAAAAAATTAAGCAAAAAATAATTATTGAAGTGAAATTATAAGATAATGTACAAAATTCTGATTAGTTCTTGAATAACATTATTTGTTGTGGAGCAGAAATGCAGTTTGAAGACAGTGAAGAGACTTGCTATTTCGTGACGACGTTTTATTTCATTTTTAAGAAGCAGGCATATGTACAAGCGATGAGCACACAGAACGACACAGAAAAGGAATGAGGAAAAAACTCTTGGATATTTTATCCCTGGTCTTATATAACCTATGATTGTGATAGGGAAAACATTTCTTCAAAGTGCTAATATATTAATAAGATTCTGATAAGGATTTCTGACGCATGTCAATCACATGTAAGGGAAACACAGGGATCTTTTAAAAAGAATGTGCTTACTGGACAGTTCTTTACCCCTTCACGCCGAGCGTGGGAAAGTTAGACTTTTAGCTGAGTCAGTAATTTAACAAAGCTTCTCTTGAATTAATTAAGTAGAGACAGTGGAATTGGATCACGAAATAAGAGAATATTTTAGAATAAAGTTACTATGGGCTAAAATCTTGAAAATTAATTAAATTGAAATTAGAGTTAAAATATCATTACATATATATTACAGCTCTGGAGGTCTAAAAGTGCGAAGATTCATTAAAATTTCAATATAGAATTTTTTAGATAATCACAGTTTTTTTTTTCTATTTTTATACTTCATTTAAGACAAAGTAAATTATAGTGAAAGTCAGAATATTCCTCCTGCTTGAGCAGAAAATTAGTTATCCATTTCCTTTCAGCTTCCTTTATTATATTTAGTTCCAATGAAGTTGAGAATATATGGAAAATTTCTAATATGGGAATGACAATGCTTTCTAGTTCCCGTTTCTCTAATGAAATCAATACTGGTGTCGAATTGAATTATTTCCATTCTAATGATGGGTCGAGCTTTGTATGAGAACAATGGAGAACAACAATGCATTCCCCATAGTGTTTTACATTAATTTGGACGACGATTCAGTCACGCACTCTTCCTGATTTATTGCGTACACTTCTTTAGTAATCAAACTGTTTGCCACTAAAGTTTTGTTTCATCTCAATTCCAAATTGCTATTGAGCTCTAAACTTAAATGTAATGAAGTAATTTAATAATCTCAGTTTTTGAAATATTTAGAAATACAATCTTCGTCTTGTACCGAATTAATTTTTTTAACCTGTTTAGTTCCTTAACTAATTCATTTTTTTTACTATCTAATAAGATGGCACCTTCTATTTTGGGAATATTTTTTTTTATTTTGATTCAAATGGAAATCCATTGAATACTGATTTATCTATGTATTCGAAGTAATTTTAATATTGAATTATAATCGTTATGAATGGTTAATATTTTGCTTATAACCATTAAAATCCGATAAATCGATGCACGTATGGCACTTGGGCAAAACAGTTAAAAGATTAAACTGTTTTTTCACACTAATTAATAAGGGATGGGCAAGCATTTTTTTTTTTTTTTTTTGGAGAGTACAAAAAGAAAGAACCAAAATAATGTATTAAAAAATTCAATAAGGAGTCAATTTAAAAACTCTTAATACTAATACGATAAATGAAACAGTGAACTGCACCTATAAAATTTCTTCATAATCCGAATCGAATTTGAATATACAGATACTGATTATAGCTTTAAACTATTGTATTATCCATTTTAAAAATCTGTGGTTGGCAGGAGCCTTAGCTTACTCAATAATTCACTGATTTAGTCCATTTTGTTTCATTTTCTGTATTACCATGTTTAAGAAACGCGTTAAAGAGTTTAAAAAAAAAATCATGTAATCTTCAGCTACATTAAAAAATTACTAAGCATTTATGGTCTACTGGCAGATAAAATAATTATGCGATATTTTTTACAACAGCATTTTCATAAAATTTTCTCAGCCTGATCCAGATCCTGGAGTAGTCAGTGGCTATTGAGTTAATTCTTGGTCAATTACAATCTTTAGTGTGTATTGCATCTAGCTTGATCTTGTGTCTAAATTTTCAATTTACAACATAAAATTTATTAAATTTAATAAATAAAAAAATTTATTCATTAGTTATTTATTACGGGATGCAAAATATTTTGAAGAAAGGATAAGATGGTTACAAGCATGATAATTAAGAATATGTTCTAATCATCCAATATTACGCAGAAAATTATAAAAAATATCGCGAAAACAAATATCAATATTTGTGCTCGTATATTTCTTAGGGCTAAAACTATTCTCCAAACCACCAGATGGCCTTGCTCCTCTCCATCGGTATTATTTACAAGAACTCTTTATTTTAAAATACTCTAAATAATTAATACTAAGCAAAGCTGTCATCTTATAACAGAAAATGGTTGTTAGTTTACTTAAGTTGCATATAAATGCATTTCGCATGTATATGCAAAATTTATATGCATTTATTTGCATGCAAAATTTAATTGCATTTAATATCAAACAAATTTCCTTTAATATGTATTAAAAATATCCATTATAGTTCATTGGACCAAAAGATACCTATCGTAATCCTACATCAATCTAATGAGAAAAACATATCAATTTATTGCAAATTGGACCAGGATGCTAGCCAAAAAAACTCGGTAGTTGTAAATTTTATTTGATAGAAACTGTTGATATTTTCTCTATCAGAAAGGCAAATTAAGAACAAGGAATACTGCTATTTTATGAAATGTAATTCAGAAAAACTTAAATACTTAAAAAAAATAAAAGAACACATTTAAAAAAGCACCTTTTTTAAAGCGAGCAAAATTAAATGGACATACGTATTACACCTACTGTAAAGTTAAAACGAAATAGAAATATATTATTAGAAAATAAAAACCATAATAAGATTTCTTCTACAATATTACATTTGAAATAGGGGCACAAAAATATTTCATAAAATATATTTTTATACTATAAATTAGCCAACTAAATAAATTAAACACTGATTGCAAAAATTAATTTTCTTACCTCATAAAATTTTGGCTGAAAGGCACTTATGGAAATACGGACAGGTTTATACACACTGTTTGGAAAGATCCTGGTCAATGTAACAAACCATATGATTGATTACAGTTATGACTACATGATATGAGTGGCGCAGTCACACTATAACCAATCTGGTAATCATTCCTCCACTAATTTTGTATTTTGGACTAAAATAGCTTTAGCATTCCATTGAAATATAAAAAAAAGTTCTGCTTCTACGTTCTAGAACGTTCACAAATCGTAACAAACAGCTGCGCTAATAGATGTAGCAACCTGTAATCATTATAAAGGAGTGGTACCAAGTGATATAATTGTGTAAATTTTGAGATCATATGTATGTCTACGCAAACTATAATCTCGTGAAAAAACTGTTGCTAAATCGGAAACTGACAATAGTTTATTATAGCTATAATACTAAATTCTATTATGTTAAAACCGAATTCGACAGTAAAACTTGCTTATTCATAAGCATGATCATTTATTTTTACATCTAATTGACATACATATGTGAACACTACGAACAAAAATAGACGCATTACGAATAAGAATACAAAGATACAGCTGCCAGAATACATCGGTAAATTTTGGAAAAATCACTTAAAAGCATATAATTTCCGTCAGGAACTATACCAATGTCGCTTTCCACTCTGTCTTATGAAAGCTAGCAGATCGTTTAGCCAAAGAAGTTACAGAAAATACAACGTGCATTGAATATATCTCTCCTGAAGATATTATTTTAAAACTCAAAAAAGTGATAATCAGATCACATTTAATATCGAACAACAAATATTTCAACTCCTTGGGAGACATTCCAAGCATTGATCACTTTCTCCTTGGTCCAAAAATCGGAGGGAAGATGTTATTTTGGCCCGATTAATCACTACAACAATTATAACACCTGGACTTTTGAATCGTTTTAACCTTCAAAATGATTCATCTTATCGCGAGTATAACAGCGTTAACGACATTGAGCACATATATTCTTCCGTGTACAAACTATATTTATTACAGGGATAAGCTGTGATCTAAACTTCAGTCAGATAAGCAAGATATTTCCTTCCAAAATATTTTCGGAAAAGTAATAGCAAACAAAATCAATTTGAAAGTTTTGCTTCAAGCAATGAAACACTTCAATATGTACTAACTTCATAGACCACATTCTGTTGCAGCCGCTATGGGCCTCTTTAACCTAATCTTCTCTCCTTGTAGCTTGAATTCGCCGCTTTGTTGCACTTCTTTTTTTTTTGGTTAAGACTTTTGAAATCTGAATATGGACAGAATGGCATCATCAAAATCAGGCAGCATCTGCATCTGCTACCTGACTGAAACCTCGTTTCGCTGTGTTTGTTTTTGCGTGCTTTTGTATGTTGATGAATTTACTCATTGTTTACATTTGGAATCAGGGGATAATAGCCATTGTTATTATAAATCCCTAACTCATCATACTTTCAAGTCTTGTGACAACTGCAGTTTATTATAGTTGTAACCACAAATTATTCTGCGATTTCTTGGCATTTTATAGATTTTGTTCCGAAACTTAATTTAATCAATCGGCAAAATTCTTTTTAGTCTTTCTCTGATACTTATATAATATGGGCGTTTTATGTTTATGTTGTGCACAGAGTGAAAAGAATTGTCATATTGAGCCTTTTCCTTTCATCCATATGGTCCAAATTCAATAATTACCTTCAGTTTCGGTGGCAAGACTATACACTAAATTTAAGTAGTTTATTGAGTTTTTGAGCAATCACATTGACATCATATGAATACAAACAGACACCCACTTTACGGAAATGTCCAAAATGTGTTATAAACACATAATTCTGTAGCTGAAATTACAAGCCGAATTTCACCTACCTAGTTTACTTCATTCTTGTTTCATCCTCTTAACCTGTACACAGATGGAGAAATTTATAAAGAAGTATCTTCCAAAATTTGATACAAATATGAATTTTTGAAGTAAAAACAATATACTAAATTCCATTTGGCTCATCTCATTATAGAGTTTTTGTGTTACGAACATAAATCTAAAAATGTTTTCACTGCTCCAGGGAATTTTAAAACGAAAGATTCGTCAAAATCTCAAAGTCGAATTTTTTGATGATTCCAAACTTTCCTTTTGTATACACACACAAGAAAAGATATAAAAGCGACTTCAGTCAGTTAAAGGAATGAATTTGAATCTAGGTTTACGACTTTAATCTCCGATTTTACTTCCAAAAGTTAGTTTCCTATAGTCCAAGTTATAGCTTTATCAAATTTGACAATTTAGCTTAAGCCTTTAGTTATAATCGTAAAGAAGTTTTAAATAAAACGTTCTATAGAATTCTCGAACAAACCACGTTTATCAAAAACGAATCGGAGTTAATACAGGGCGAGAATGCAGTCTTCATGGGATTATGTGCACAAAATGCAAGAAAGAGAAATGAAAAAAAAAAAAAAAGAGAAGTGAGCATAGTGAGTTTAATTGTATTAGCTAAATGCACAAAATATGACAGCTGTAGCATATAGTAATTATCGCCAGTAAATAGAATTAAAGAACATTTCGAAAGATTTTTAAATTATCTCAAAAGACCACAATTTCAAAAATGAGTGTAACAAAATCCTCTGCCTTATCCATAGGGTTGGATACACTAAAGCTTTCAAGAGACTCCAAAAAAAAAAAAAAGTATTCAAGCTAAGCTAGGTTTGGTATTGTGTAATCAATATTTAGAGCAACAAAACTCGCTCGGCTGCTTCATGTTTGAATATGAAAAAAAAAAAAAAAAAATTCAAGGTTAATTTTGCTTCAAAAAAATTTTTTAATAAGCACCAATAAACACATTTTTCTTCAATCACTGAAAATTTTTGACATACATTAATTGGAATTAACTTCCTAGAATTAGGGGATAAATGCTTTCATTCCTAAAGATCCCAATTAACACATTTTAGCCAATCAATCAACTTCAAAGCTTAAATGAAATGGGACATAATGTGTTGGAGAGACACTTTTCACAGTACAATAATAAATGTAATTATTTTTCATACAGAAGTTCTAAGGATTGAATAAAAGTAAAATTTACCATAAAAATATTCTACAACAACATCCATCCAGGCAAATTATCACAAAATATGATATGTATATTAAATTGTCTTCAGTAGTGCTGAGCTAAACATTTCAAACAAGTGTATTGTTTCACTGTAATCTGAAACTCATTGATTAATGCCTCTTAAAAAATGATGCATGAGTCATTTAAAGTTTTTAAAAAACTTTTTAACAAGAAATCTTTTTCCTTTCTGGACTTTTGAAACTTATTTTTCCAAATATAAAAAAGAAACTGAAATCAGCAAGTTTTTATTAAAACATAACCCTTTCTTAAATAATTCAATAGTAGATGTTTAAAACAATTGCAATAGTTTTTTATCCTCAAAATTTCATCACAACTCCACTTCTGCTAAAACATACCACAATAAAAATAAAATTGAATATTGTAGTCATTTTCTGCCACAGTTTCAGTTAGTGAAATAAACATGAAACATGTTTTATAAATTTGATATTTTTAAAATTCAATTATGAAACATTTTAAATCATATCATTTCTATTTATCTATATATTGTCTATAATTGAAATTATGGGAAAAGTATGAAAAATTATTTTATCTTTACATATTAAAATGAATAATACTGACTTGGAATTATCTGCTTTTTTTTTAAGATGAAATTTTATTAATAACTTTCACACTTTTATAGAATCAGATATTTCATTCCTCAAATAAAAAAGGTCATTTATTTCCCCATTTAGAAATGTAACAATACTGGTTTTTTTAAAATTATTGCCTTTATGTTTAATCCTAAAATTATGATATTCTAAGCTTTATAACTTAGTCAGGCTTGTCTACAGAAGAATGAAATGTTAGATTTTGAAGAAAAGTTTTCTGAATTTGATTTATAGACTGTATAAAATTTAGTTTGTATTTATAGACAGTAAAAATCGAAGGACTGTATAAAATTTAGACTTCATCATTGTTTTCAAAGTCTATTCATTGATTAAAATAAAATATTATTTACCACATTTAAATCTTTTTGAAGGTAAAACTGAATTCTATGATGAATCCGAGAAATTTTTATTTAATGATTCTTTGAAATATTAAAGAATATTTTTTAATAAATTATTTTAAAAAATATTTTGTGGTACACATAAGATTACAATGCTGAAGAATTCAATTTTCTGTAGTCATATTTTAAATAATTTGCTTGGTTTCAGCAAAAAAGTTTTCATATTTATTGAAAATTTATCTTTTCAAATCTTATTGCCTTTAACAGAAAATTAGATAGAGATATTGTCCAATGAATAAAATATCATAAGGTTTCCACAATAATGCGAGTTATATGTCTATTGAAATTTGAAGCTTAAAAATATTTTGCTGAAGAAGCTATTATGAAACCAAGGTACATAAATACATAACAGAAAATTTTAAAGGGTGAACTCCTGGAAGGGAAAGGGGTACTCCTGATAAACCAACTGGTTGCCAAAGGTGGCTAATCTAGTTATAAACTAAAAGAAAAATTATAACATTTGAAAAATCCATTAATTAATTAATTATTGTTCACATACAAAATAACATATATATTTGTATACAAAATTAGAATTTACAAAATAAATCATTCTTCACACCAAATAGATAAAAATACCTTTTTATTTCTCCATGACAAAAGATTATGATCTATTTGTAAAAAGGTTGTCATCGACAATTTTAAGAGATCTGACAATGCCAACGGTAACAATCATTAATATCATCAAAACACTTCATGTTGAACAATATTTTTAGTTCATCAATATTTACATTTGAATGAAACATATGAAGTTTTATGAGCAAAATTAACAAATGCCTTTTTCTTACAACAAACTAAGCAAATATCTTCTCCTCTCTTCTTTTCTTGGTAATAACTGTTCCAGGTTTATGCTGAGCATCAGGATGATTTGCAAGTTCAGGAGGACAAGTTGAAATAGGGCTACTCATAATCAACTGCTTCAAGTCATAAAACAGATGAGAGTCTTCTTTAGTTATTAAGGTTACTGCAACACCATGCTTACCAGCACGTCCAGTACGACCGATCCTATGAGTATAATCTGAAAGAAGAAAAGGTATTTCACTGAGATACCTCTTACATGCATTTTAATAGAATTAATTCATGCTAATATGGTACAAGAACAACATGCCTTGGAAATTAAAATACATATTCTGTACTTGATATTTATAAATTTAAGAACAATTCTTTTGTTGTTCGAAATGGTTTCATATTTTTAGTGATCATATATAATTCTAATTCATATATTAAAAATTGAATTAAATCTTCATTTTTCACATCAGTTCTAAAATTTTGTCTAATTGATATAATATGATTTGCCATTTACATTAGAATTACTAGAATAAATGTAATTTTAACTATATTAGCCTTTTTTAAGCATTTATAAACAGGACATTTTATAATTGTCAATAGCTAATTTCTAAACCGTCGGAGATAAATATATAATTCCATTTAAAAAAAAAAGATATTTAGGTATAAAGAATAATTTTTATGTTGTTTTATTTAATAAATGTATAACAGAAGAAAAGAAACAAGCCATGAAATTTTATATAGATAACTGGTCATATTTAATAGTTAAGATTCTTGGCATTCCAGTATTTTGGATTAAAAAAATAAAGTTCTGCAACTAAAACTAATCAAGTTATGAAGCTTTAAAT